>JAMWYP010000594.1:115190-133827 GCA_025563575.1 Acacia pycnantha
TACTAAGCCCACACCTTGTCTTGGCCTCCTACATCCCAGACCGTGAAGCTAATATTTTTGTATTCCACAGTCTCCACATTAAATCCTGTTCGACAATGAAGTTGGGTGGTGAGATCAGGTCAAGAAAACCATTATGCACTCAAAGCCCTACAACTTCAGAAAATGAAATACTTGTTAACCAAAAGTACGAGCATACAGAAAGTAAATTTGAAAGTACCATACCGATCGTGGGAATGGTTGTCACGATCTCTCCTAGCTTGAGCTTGTACAAGATGGTGGTCTTACCAGCAGCATCAAGACCTACCATGAGAATACGCATCTCTTTCTTTGCAAAGAGTCGACTAAACAGTTTGGTGAAAGACAGCCCCATCTCTTTACTCAAGCTGGATCCAGATTTCAAGTAGAGACACAGATCAATAAATACATAACAGGGCACATTTCTTCATTGATCAATTTCTAGCTTCAAGAAAAAGGGCATCACAGAAACATTGTATTATAGAAAAAGAAAACAAGATCTTCATTTAACGGTAAACTTTTGCACACGCGCAACAATGAGATAGATAGATCGAAAAAAGTAGACGTGCCCATGTGTCCTTGCACAACATCTGCTAGAAATCCAAACAACATTTTTTTGTAATCCGTGCAACAATAAATTATTCAGACAACAAGATCTCAAAGAAGAAGCTCAGATTTACGAGAAAACAAGCGACAGGAATGGAGTGCACGTAATTCAGATTTCAGATCCACAATAGAAATCCAATCGTCCCACGAATACACTTCCGAGACATTAAGACAACTAGACAAGTAGTAAATGCTCATATTAGAAAAACAGACTGCAGAGGAAGGCGCACTTACATGGAGGACACCGCGCGATGGATTTGGAGAGGACAGGTAAAGAATGAGCAGTCGAAGGCGAACCGTAAAAGAAGTATGAGAACCTGGCAATCTCGTCCGTTAAATTTTATAGTGGCCCGGAGATACCGATTAACGGAACGGGAGTAACAGTCGTGACTCCTGATGACGGATGACAGCGTGATGGTCTCATTTGTTTAAAATTGCTATTTTAAATTTAAATTAGAAGTGGGGTTTTTTTTTTTTTTTTTTATATTACAAAGTGGGCAAGGCCCAAAAGAAATCTAAGCTAAGGGTGTTGAATTTGCCACGTTTCCCGTGGAAATAGGACTTGAATTTTGGGAAGAGATGAAAATTATTGGAAGAAAAAAACGATGAAAAATAACAAAAAAGCCCAAAACTAATGTAAAAAGAATTCGTGTAGCAGCAGTTGTGTCTTCAATCATCTGAGGTTGGGTGTGGAGGTTTAATCCGTGATTCTTTAGGTTATTGGATCGTTGGTTTTTCTAGGATGATTGGGCTTTGTCAGCCCTGTGTTGCTGAAGAATGGGCTATTGCAGGGTCTTCAACTGGCTTGGGATTTGGGCCTTAAGAAGATTATTTTGGAATCAGATTTGGATGAGGTCATCAGTATGATGTTGGATGATTTTTGTACCACTGGTAGTAATTTGTTAATGAAAGTCAAGGATTTGTTGAATAGGGATTGACAGGTTGATGTTTGTGTAATCTCTTGTGACTGTAATAGAGTTGCTGATGCCTTAGCCAAAATGGACATTGCTGACTCTGTTATTTTAGATATGTGTCCTCCTTTTCTAAGGAATTGGATTGACCAATATTGTTTAGGATTAAATTCCTCTTCTATGTAATCTTCTTTGTTGTAATGTAGGCGCTCTGCCATCTTTTATATCAAAATAAAATAAAAAATTTAGGGTCAAGAGTGATAATTTGTTCATGAAGATTTTGCTTAGGGGTAACGTATGCTAACTGTTAAAAAAATGACGTTGATCGTCAATTTTTTAATAATAAGAGGTAACATTACTCCATTTTAATACTTTTGAAACAACATTACACTAAAAAAAATTTGAGACAGAATTGCTCCTCATCGAAATCTTCCATAACATATTTACATCTTAATCCTTTAATTTATCTCACCCTAAAAAATTTTGCCCTATCCGACCGTTTCTTTATCAATTTTGCTTTGGAAATATTAAAAAAAGAGTAATATCATGTCTAGTCATTAAGAATATTAACGCTCAAGGTTTAGTGTTTTAACCTTCAATATTAGTTTTTTAATAGAGTGTCATTGCTCATTTTTTAAGACTTCTGACATAAAATTGATCTAAGAAAACTTCCACGTACACACCACCTCTACTTGAAAACATCATTTACAAATTTGTATTCTAAGCCTTTATTTCTGTACTTGAAAATAATTATTGAATTGGAATCACCAATATATCAAAGATTAAATAAAAAAATAACACAATAATTAGGTAAAGGATCGGACCTCATGCTTCTCAATATTAGAGCGATAAACCAATATATCTTTGTGGGTTTACAGTTATAATTAAAAGCATGTGAACTCAAAAATAATAATTTAAAAACATTTAAAAATCGTGCAGTTGCTTTTTTTTTTTTTTTTGTAGCCAGCAGATACTGCTACATATAGAGGGTGAGGGTTTTTATCATTTCGTAACATAGAAATCATGAACTTCCCATCTGCAACTTTCTAATTATTGAGCTGTTCTCTATCTCGATCACGTGTCAAAGGTTTTTTTTTTTTTAATGAATTGGAATTCCATTAAAATGGTCAATAGTTCAAAATACACGAATAACCTGAATCAGGTCCAACAAGACATTAAAAAAAAACTAAGGACTAATTACAGAATCAGCTGGAGTCTAGAAAAACTAAATTTGGAATGAATAACTATAGTTTTAACATGAGCCAGAATCCCTTCCACAGTAAACATGTCATCGGTAAAGATCCTTTTATTGCGAACTTCCCACAACTTCCAACAGGTGATACACACACCTATCTTCCAAGAATTGTCAAAAGAAGGAGATTGGATGATATGAGACAGCCAATTCCTAATATCAAGTCTGAAGAAGTCAGTAATCATATCAGAAGGCAAAATTTTCTTCCAAATATTTTATGCTAGGTGACATTCCTTAAAGATATGTTTCAAGCTTTCCTTACTGTTAATACAGAAAGGGCATAAGTTATCATCAGTGGGAAGCAGATTTTGAAAAAGGCTCTAGCACCAAGAGCCATCAACATTCACATACTCAGAAATTAATTTGGACAGATCCTGGATCGGAATAGGAGAGCATGTGTCAAAGTTAGCTAGTATAACTCGTGATCTCACTTTCATCCCTGATGACTAAAATATGAAGGACTCTATAGATGAAGAGGTAAAATAAGGCCTCTTAAATATTATTATGAATCTTTGAATAAAAAAGGATAAATATGGGTCTTCAAATTAGACAAATCTGATTTAACACAATCAAATAAAAAATAAATTAAAATTTAATATCCAAATATAACCCTAAGATATAATAAATTAAAAATCATAACTAATAATAAAATAATAATTAATCTAAATAATGCGAAATATCTTGAAACATTATCCAACAACAGTCCCTAACTAACACCATGGATTGCCCAGCTTTCCTCTTGATCCTCACACTCTTGTCTGCCATAACTCTGCTGAATGAATGCTTGAAGTCGAAAGGCGACCTGGAAAAAGAAATTCCAATTAAGAAAATAGGGAAGAAATAAATAAAAGAAAACACTGTTGGCACCTGGAGAGGACAGTGAGAATAAAAGTGAAAGCGGGGAGAAGTTCGTTAGTGCAGATGCAATTGTAGGAGTGGAAGACCAAGTACAGTATCTGGTTTACTGTAACTCTGTATTCACATCTCAAGTAATATACTGGTAAGTTTATAATTATACTAGGTAACATGCCCAATAAATCAAGCCTTCTGGAATAAATAATATGTAATTAAACACTACTTGTGAGGACTTAGTATATATATATGCCTTGACTGTTAGTTAAAACTTATAAGGTTTGGTCAAAAGTGTGTAAGGAATCAATCCCCATCGGAAACGAATATTATTGTTGGTCGAAGAGGGTGAAAACGGACCGCTTACCCCGTCTAGGAACATTATAATATATGAAATGCAATGGGTATCGTCAACTTGCAAACCGTTTTCCTGCAAATTGATTGAAAGAAACATATAATTTATGGAAAACAAATAATAATTGTGTAATCAACGAGAGCAGGAAATAAAGTCTTCCCCGTTTTGGTAGCTAGCTAGCTAGCTTCATTACCGTTCGAAGCAAAAGGCAAAAGGAGCAATGAAAGCAGTGGCGAATTGAAGAGTTGGCAATAAGCGACGAGAACAGGAGTGTTCTGTAATAATGAAAGCTTGGAGGTCACAGCCATGACTGCATAACCTAGCTGCACTAGGAGCATGCTCAATATTGGAATCACATCATCACTCCCCATATTGCCTGCTGGAGGAAGCAAAAAGGGAATGCGCGCGCGCGCGTGTATATATATTGTTATAGAGCGAGTGTACGTGGACTACGTAGAGATAATGTAGGTTTCGGTTTTAGTAGTGTTGAACCAGTTGCCACTTTTGGCAGAGTTTGAAGCAACCAATTAGTTTGAGGACAGCGTCCGGTTTCTCTATCCATCCTATTTCTGACCCTTGGATTAAGATTTCAACGGTTAGGATGGAGAATAATGAGAGATTGACATAGGAGGGATAGAGAGAGTATCTGCTTCCTTTGAGGATATGCTCTTTCATCAGCAGCAGCAACAAACATTATCTGATGATGCATGCTTCACACAAACAGAGACATATATCTAATGATGCATTCTGATCAGATCCACCAATAGATTGCGGGTTTAAAATTAAATCATGATTCATGAGCACGTTCAAGTAATTAAGTCTTGACAATTTCTCACATACCACTCTGGTCCTATTTATAAGTCCATTTTGACTAAAAAATGTTGTCCTATTTATAAATTCATTTTGACCAAATAAATGAGATTGTGACAATTTTACCCCTATTAATTGTACTAATGAAAATAGGGAGAGAAGAAAAAGTTGAAAGATACCCAATCATAAATGAGGGTAAAGTTGAAAATTCACCCCATAATCATTAAGCTAACTACCTCTCATTGGTATGTATGATTTGATCAAAAAAGATTTATAAATAGGACCAGAGTGGTGTTTATCTCGTACAACGTAAATCATAATTGAAAGTATATTTTTGAAGGCTTTAGCTGCTATATCCAGACGCTTACAAAACATATCACTCTGATCCTATTTATAAGTCTATTTTGACCAAATCTCACATACCAATGAGAGGTAGTTAACTCAATAATTATGGGGGTAAATTTTTAACTTTGTCTTCATTTATAATTGAGTGTTCTTAAACTGTTTCTTCTCTCTCAATCTTTATGGGTATAATTAATATAGGTAAAATTGTCACAATCTCATTTATTACATGAAACTGGACTTATAAATAGAATCAATTTTTTTTTTTATCAAAGTAGACTTAAAAATAAACAGGAGTGATAATTGCCGGTGTTCCAATTATGTAGTGCATGCATCTTAGAATCGCTTTGGGGTTCGCGTTTATATGAGTTCATTTGGGCTGTACCTGGGTACTTACCCTTGAGAAGCCCATGTTTTACTCCAATCCATATCCCTACTTGTCTCTCAAGAGCTCATAATTAAAGATACCCCTCGTCTTTGGGTTCAACTGGTGAAGGGGTCGGACTTCCTCACCTCAAGGGAGGGGGTTCGATCCCTGCGTTGGTCAAGGCGTTGAGGGAGACATCTTAGGGGTCTAGGAAGTAGTGGAAACGCTAATAGAGGTGGAGACATATGTACTCTCTGGCCAGTATGCCCTGTGAACTGGGCTCCAAGCCCCTGCCCTTGGACTGTGGGTGAGCCCAATCCCTTTCCTAAAATTTTTATAACAAAAAAAAAAGCTCATAATTAAAGACAATGATTGGTTCCACGCGTCAATTTAAAATCATGTATGTGTGCACATATTTTATTATCACTTGAAAGCAAAACACAAGAGAATCATGTGATGGTGGCATACAGGCTGAATCAATCAATAATATACAGAATTCTTAACTTGTTTGGCATGTACGTGATACCCAACTAAACACTTTGTCCCTTTCTTTTTTCCCACCTAGCCACCATATGCTGCTTCTTGACGTTGTCGTCAGCGTCTTGTTCATAGTTGTTTAACTTCTCCTCTGAATCTGAAGCTTTCCTTACCGGCCCGTTATCTCTTTTAAATTATTTGTCATTTATTTAATGTGTCGATACTTTGAAAGTTTTATCAGTATACCTTAACAACATATTGATACAGTGATTCAGTATTTGTGCCACGGGGTAGCCTGCTAACTGGACGCTCCCCCCGCGCGCGTGTATATGTTGGCCTGCCGTAACGCTGTTCTGGTGTGGAATACAATGGATAATTTTGAATTTTGATTGATATTGCAGCCTTTTGCTTCAATACAATCTCTTGGTATATAATTAAAGATCTGAAGAGTAGTTGAAAACAAAAATGGTAAGTCATTTTCTCTTTAAAAGCGACATTAACCTGAAGCTAGTCCCAAGTAACTTTTTTTTACGAAGTGATAGTGAAAAAAACCCAATGAAAAAGAAAATATGAAAAATCTCTATTTGGCATGACTTTAAGTTGTGGTGAATTTTTGTAAAAAAAGAAAAAAGGCTTATTGGACGAAGCAACTTTTTAGAGCTTCTTGTGCCCTCGCTTTTTAACTTTAACTGAAAAAAGGACCGTTGCCCCCACACACATAGGCTCGACCCTCCTCTCCAAAGTCATATTTCATTTTTTGTAAATGTTTTTAACATAGCCAAAATAATTCTAGGCAAAATATTAGAAGGGATTATTTTACGTTGGAAATGTTTTTTTTAAGGCAAAATAATTATGGGCAAGGAAATATTTGTTAGGTTGCAAATGTCTGTTTTTGTAGTATTAAATAAGATTTATGTCTTTTTTAGTCATTTTTCATCTCAACTGACTTTTCAAATGCTACCAAACAAGAGCTCATATTGAAAAAAGTCACTTCTACCACCACTGTCCCAAATACAGATCATATCTACAATGTGTTTTAGAAGGGAAAAAAAAACCCATATGTAAAAACCCAGTAGAAAAAAAGACATTTCTGTCATCGCTATCCCAACAAGCACTAGATAGGCTACTTTTAAATTTTTTTTAGACTTTTCTATATAGTGAGTTTTTTAATATTTTAGAATATATTAGAAATTTAAATCGTAATTATAACTCACATACTATCTCATTTTTTAATCACCTCATAGTAATCAGAAAAGGGGTATCTATTTTCATTGATTTTCCTATCCAATGAACGTTTCCACCATTATTAGATCAATCCATAGTAGATCAAGTTTTAATTGATGAGATTTATTCTATTTATATATTATGATAATTTTTATTATATTAATGTTAAAATAATATTTTTATATAACATTGAATTATAATCAGTGAAACTTGATTTAATCGGTGGTTACATTCAATATATAGAGAGATTACTTGTTGACCGTAGTGACTTTACACTTTAAAGTAGTGAGGAGTTATCTGCAGACTTGGAGAATTACAAGTGAATTAGGCTTTTTGACCTATATAATTTTTTGAAAAAAAAAAAATTACCAAACTAAGCCTCTTTTAAAAATATTTCTCATACTAAGTCTTACGCCAGTGCGTGAATTTTACACCAAGTGGCGTAAAGTCCCACGCCACCTGTGGCGAGGTGGCGTGAAAGAGTTTCACGCCACCTTGGTGGATGAAAGATGGGATGAGACCCATTTAATGGGTCTCGATCCATTATTAAAAACTATATAATAATAATACTATATATAATAATAATACTATATAATAATAATAATAATATATAATAATATAAATGATAAAAAGTATAATAATTTAAATTATACTTATTTAATTTGAAGTCAAAAGAAAGTCAGTTGAAATAACTCATTAACCTTTTAAAATTATTGATGATTTGTTATAACAATGATCCCAATACGGTGATCTATATATTTGTTATACACCAAACTCATTATCTAATTGGTGTATAACAAATATATAGATATCTATTGATGATTGTTATAACCAAATTTACCGCATAATCTTTTAAAAGGTTTTAATGAGTTATTTCACTCACTTTCTTTTGACTTCAAATTAAATGAAGTATAGATTTAAATTATTCTACTTTTTTATCATTTATTATTATTATTATTATTATATATTATTATTATTATTATTATTATTATTATTATATAGTTTTATTATTATTATATATTATATAGTTTTTTTTTTTTTAATAATGGGATCAGACCCATTAAATGGGTCCGATCCCATCTCTTCACGCCACCAAGGTGGCGTGTGGCGTGAGTTTACGCCACATGTGGCGTGGGACTTTACGCCACCGATAGCGAAAATTAGACTTAGTATGAGAAATATTTTTAAAAGAGATTTAGTTTGGTAAATTTTTTTTTTCAAAAAATTATATAGGTCAAAAAGCCAATAAATTATATTAGAAAAGGTAGAGACATTTCAAATTCAAAGAAAAGATAATGCAACAGGAGACATATTCTGTCTTCGACTGACAGTACAGGCAAGTGAAAGCGAGGCTGCCCACATCATTTCAGGAAACCCTAGTGGTCCTTATCTTTTCGATAATGATCAGAAACGTCCCCTTTCAGAGAAAAGGCTTCCTTATTCTGTCTCTATCTTCTTGCCTAAACCAGAACTGCGAATATTCCCAGGCCAGACACTCCGGCAACAGCAATCATACCATTCGGTTCAAGTACTTATTTATACCATATATAATATACACGCTCGGTAAGACAAACAGAAGCAAGACAGTGAAAACTGAAGACACCTGGATTTTCACTGCTTCAAAAAAGGACAGAAAATGGGTAAGGTCGGGGGTTGATTAAAAAGTGGTAATATTGAAGTTGAAGCTTGTTCATGAGGTTATATATCCACTCTATTTACCGAAAGTTACATATAGTTATTATTGTTTACTGTTTTGCACGACGACTGAGTCAGAACTGCATAATTTGCTGCATACTTATATATGCTTCATCAATCCGGTCCAGCCCAGTCTAATTAAGCACAATAGATAAATAACTCGATCGAACTACAAATCTGAAACTGAAGTGTCCTTGTACTAATTAATTCACAAATGATAATACGCTGATTAAGCAAATTAACCTTGTTAATGAATCACATACATCTCACACACACAGGGTATAATTATAAGGAAAGGTTTAGGTCTAAGTGGTCATTTGCTTTCTCATCATCTTCAGTTTGTGGCGGCGGTGCCGGTGCTATTGCCTGAGGTGGTTGTTTATCTGCGACTTGCACCACGTCATCGTGCTTTGCAGGAGTAGAAGGTGAAGGACGAACAGATGGATTTGAAGAAGAATCATGCGGGCTTCGGATCAAGCCTTGCTTGTAATAATCATCAATGAAATCCTCTGGTTGAAACGTAGGCCTCCAAATACCCTTATCCTTCTCTAGAAAACCATCCTTCTTATCTTCTCTGTCTTTATTATTAGCCAGCCGATCACGTACATCCTTCGTACTTCTTATCAGCTCATAAAACTTCTCCAGCTTCTCCTCTTCACTTTCTTCTTCATTATTCTCCAGCTTCCTCTTCCTCCTCTCTCCTTCCATAACTATATATATATTCAGCTTCCTGGGCACTGCAAATTTTGAAAGAAAACAGACAGATAGAAAGAAGTGTTAAATTAAAAGAGACAGAGAGAGGATGGAATTTGAGAAGCGAATAATGTGACGGAAACTGAAGAACTGAAAAATTAATATCAAGAGTGAGAGTGAGTGGGGATACGAATACGATGCTTGCTTGCTTGATTAATTGGTGAGTGCAATGAATCAGAACTGTATTAATTGACTCACCCGAAGGGTCAATACCCCGTGATTTTATTTAGTGCAATGAATCAGGGTTGACGATAATGCACATCGCTGACAGCCAAAAGGACCATCCAAGGTAGGGGCATTATTGTAATTGAATTGAGTGGCCACCGTATAATGATGTGAAACCATTATATTTGTGTTATCAAAAAAGGAAGCATCATATCTGCGTCAGCTCGTGGCGTCATGTCTCCACTCAGCTTCAATATGGGCCACGTCCTCAATGATGAGGGTCATAGATAATTTGGAAAAATTATAACTAATTCGCATATGGTTATAAAAAAATTGGTAAGACATAATGTCATAAATTAGTAATAGTGAACTTTCTTTTTATTTCTTGGTGAAATTTTCAAATACTACCTCCGATTATAATTCTAAAACTAATTTGACTTTTTTAAAGAGATTAAGGAAGCTAATTAAATTACTTTAGAGTATTAACTTTATTTAAAGAGATTAAGGAAACTAATTAAATTATTTTAGAGTATTTTTATTTTTTTCAAAACTAATTAGCTTGACTAATCAACCAATATATAATCTAATGATACACAATATATAATATGATTAAGTAATTTATTTAACTTTATTAATCTCTTTAAAAAAAGTTAACCCGATTTTATAATTAAGACCATACAGAATTACATTTTATTGAATACCTTACCTACTAATCAAACTTTATTATTTGTCTCAACGGGAGAAGATAGTGGTTGCTCAACGACTTGGGAATGTCTTTGCCTCGTTGAGCATATTTTCTCTTAATGTTGAACTACATTTCACATGGGATTTAGTTTCGACATCATTTGTCTATTCCATCTGGATCGTCTATATGAGATCTGAATGATCCATATTTGACTTTTTTTTACTTTCTATTTTTTTAAAAAAAAATATTTTAATGGGCAGGAAATCTAAAATAAAAATAATTTTTAACTAATAATTTTTCAAAAATGATTTTTTTTATTTAAAAATCACCGGTTTAAAAAAATCAAATGTGAACCGTCCAGATTCCATCTAGACGATCAAGATAGAATAGAAAAATGATGCCTATCCAAAAGATAGGCACCAAAATTGATTCCATTTTACATGCATCTGTTAATTGGGACATTTTTTTTTTTTTCATTTTTAAATTGACGTACTATAGGTCCATAACTATAGTTTAAAATTCTATTTACCACTTGTGTATTTCGATTAAGAAAAGGAAACGAGAAATTTTGCACAATCGTTGAGAATCTGGAGCGTCCTATTGTCTTGCTCATGGGGCCATTAAATGGCTAAGTGCTACCGAACCAAGTCAATGAAGATAATTATTTTTAAAAACTGATTAGCCTACAAATCTTTTTTTTTTTTTTAAATATGCATTGGGATGGCATGACTCAAACAAGTGACCATTAATCAAGTCAAAGAATTAATGGAAGGAGGGAAGTGGGAAGTATATTAAGCCGCGTGTGGGAGATAATGTTTTTATCTTTTAGGAGCGGCGTATGATTTTCTTATCACACCTATATATTTATATCGCGTCATACATGTAGGACATAGTAGGAGTGATTGAAAAAAAAAAAAGTATAGCATATAACTCAATAAGTATAGGGCCATGTCAAATAATAAAAAGTAAATAAAGTATCGTTCTCACAAAAAAACTTGATATAAATAAAACGGTTGAGTGGTGATTATATATTTATTTAGAAACTCAAATTGAATTCAAATAGATGAAAGAAATTAAAATCAAAATAAAATAAACTAACTACCAAAGTTATCAAACGAGCAATGCAAAGTTACTAATCCCTTGTTAACTTTATAAACCTTAATTTCACTAATTTAATTAGTTTTAATGTCAATTTTATTAATCTCAAGTATAAATAACTACAAGTGCCGGTTGGTCTACTCACCACCCTCTTTTGAGTATAAATTGTTATGTCTAATATAATTACTCAAGAGGCAAGACCACTTGAACACACTTTTTAATAATTATATGGAGCTATTAGATATATTCTAATTACAAATTAAACCGTACTCTAATCCCATATAACTTAATCCCATAGCTTAAATAAAATTTTCTTCATATAGCTTAATTAAAATTTTCTTCGTCAAAGTGAATCTTAATATTCGAATTTATATTCAATGATGGTCAGTTACTAAATAGATAAAGCTAACCAAGATTAAGTTACCAAAATTAATATTAATTATAATTAAAGAGTGATAACAAACTAACTAAACTACCAAAATTAATATTAATTATAGATAAAACTGATTCATCCATAAGTTCATAGGTGGTTGCACACAAACTAACTAAACACAACTAAAGAAAAACAACAAGAAGTTCATAATTTAAAATCTCAAGTAAAAGAAAAAAGATAGAGTATTTTTTTTTTTAATAAGAAGGATGGCTAAAAGCCGGCCTACATTACATGGAAGAAAATTACACTAAAGGGGAATTAAATCCCAAACACTCTTGTCCACCCAACTTCTCAAATTGGTAGGATACTCATCTAAAATAGCAGAAAATGAAATGCCCATTTTAGCCAAACCATTAGCAACCCTATTACAATCTCTAGGGATAACTTTCAAATCAACCTGCCAGTTTAAAGCTATCAACTTCCTAGCTTCCAAAACTAGATTACTACAAGAATTAATTACAACCAGAATCTAAAATCAGATTAATAACATTATCAACATCAAATTCTAGGATGACTTTCTTGTAACCCAAATCCCAAGCCAATTGTAATCCTTCGACCACGGCCCATTCTTCACAAAGTATTAGATTGGCAAAAACCAATCCGTTTAGTAAATGATGCGATCCATAAGCCCAAATGATTCCTCACCACACCACCACATCCACCTTAGTAGGCCGAATGGCGCAAGTCCCATCCACATTTAGTTTCACCCAATCGAAGGGAGGTTTTCCCACCGCGCGAACCGGTCACAAACCTAATGGCCCAAATCCACACCAACAACAGGAGACACAAATCGAGACCAGAGAATAGAAATAATAGTCATCGGATTTGGAGGTTTAATAAAGGAAGAATAAAAAACAGAGCTATTTCTCCATTGCCATAGCTTCCAAATAGCCACTCCAAAAAAGAGACTCCAAAAACCCTCCCATCTATGGCTAACTTGAGAATTTAAGTTAAAACTTAGCCAATCACGCATCTCTAAAGTAAAAAAAGGAGTAAACATACCTTGGTTTAATCAAGTCCAACCACAAATCCCTAGCATACAAACAGTCCCGCATAATATGCGAGAATATCTTCATCCCCCATATTGCACGCCCCACACAAGGACGGAGAATGAAGTCAGGTACTCCGCCATAATTTTGTAGGTAACTTATTTAAGGAGACCTTCCACATGAATACTCTAATCCTCTCCGCTCCTCGCCATTTCCAGATATCCTTATAAATCTTATCACAAAGAGACACTTGGTTAGGTTCGACTAGGAAATACGCACTCCTCAAGGAAAACTGACCATCCACAGATGCACCCCAAACCAAACAATCAGGCTCCGCCTCAACCCTAAGAGGTAACATCGCCACAATTCTCCTCAAATCTGCGGAGCTAACAATAGTGGATAGCTTGTGGATATCCCACAAACCTCCCACCACCCAATCCGCTACAACGAGTTCTCCTCCTCATCCGACAGAGCACGCAAGCAAAATTGATTGAGTCGAACACCACTATCAACCCAACAATCATTAAAGAAGTTTATTACCTGCCCATTCCTTACCTGCCACTTTGACCCTTGGTCAACTATCTCACCATGGTCACATATAAATTTCCAAAGCCTTGAATCTCCAGGTTTGTAGGACAAGAGCAACTCGGACTCTCTCATCATATAACTTGTCTTTAAGTTCCTCTGTCCAAGCCACTACTTTGATTTTTTCTCCTCTTCACGGTCTTCTTGTCCTACCGTGTAGAAGAAGCAAAATGAAACAACTCGAACTCATTTCTTTATCTTTTCTTATGGTTGGTGGTGAGTGATATGTGACTGCCTCCTCCTCCTTTTATTTCAATTGTGATTTGTAACTTAGGTTTTCTCCTTTCTTTTTATTCCAAAAGTAGTGTCCAATCAATCAATAGAAAAGGAAAAGATTATTATTATTATAAAAACCTAAAACTCTTTTTTTTTTTTTTTACTTTCAATTATTATTTTCTTATTATTGTTTCCTTCTTAAACTTGAAAATTTATATTCTAAGTTAAAATCTTATAAATGATGCGCTCAAATTGATATTTTTTAAAAAATATTTTTAATTTAGCATTGATGACTTTCCAAATATATGAAAATTGATATCAAATTTATTAAAAACAGAAAGTCATTAAGAAGCTTCTTAAGAATTATACTTAAATTTTTACTAACATTTAAACTATATTAATATGTGTGAGAGAATATCACAGGATTAATAACAAGGCGTGAAGAGAATGGTAAAAGATACCAGATATATTGATATGTTGATGCATTCCAAGATATCAATGATTAAAACTTTTAAATACAAAGAAAGGCAAATAACTTGTTGCAGAAATAAACTAGCAGCAATCTCAACTCCGAAGTCACAGAGCCTCGTTAGTCAATAGTTACAACTTATGACATAGGAAGTACTCCTACTAAGGAGGGTATTGGGGCAAGGATGAGTAAAGAAGATAGGATAGTTTTGAGGGACGATACATGCTATTCCTCTGGCCAGGGCACACGGTGGTTTGCCCACAGGTAGTATGCTCCAACTGGACCACGACCACCCACCTCGTACAACTCCACTGATATATTTTCTTTGTCTATCTCGTTCAGAATCTCACTCAGAATGTTCCACGCTGCTTCCACCTCATCGCTTCTCATAAATACGTGGTTATCCCCATCAATTACATCTAGCAGAAGATGCTCGTATTTGTCAGGTACTTCCATTGATTTATACCTGTCACAACATTCACCTATACATTAATAATAATCGAGCGGCTAGCAACAATTACTGCAACATTTTACAAGTTCTTACTTGTCTTTGTAAAGTAAATTCAATTCGGAAGAGTCCAGTTTCAACCCCAATCCAGGAATCTTGTTGTTTACTCTAATTAGGATTGCTTCATCTGGCACATCACGAAGAATTAGTTCATTTGTGGTACGCTCAATGTTATGCCCGACACATTCGTGGTAAATATTTCCCGGAACATGACGAAACTGGATTCTTATCTCCATTCTGCATTGTAATTTCCAACCCAGACGAGCAGAGAAACCGAAATGAATAATATTTCTATTAAGTATCAAATTCAAACAAAAAACCATCATGATATTTACTGGTGTTTTATGAGTCCTAAGCCTGTTCTGACCAAAAACGGCACACCATCCCATCGTGCATTGTCAATGTAAAATGCAGCGGCGAAATATGTAGGCGTTAGACGGTTTAAGGATACATCGACATGGTTTTCGCTGCTAGCTTTGTACTGCCCAAGGATGACATCCTTAGGTTCTAATTTGCGAATAGATCTCAAAACCTTGACCTGCAAAGTACCTCGTTACCAACACCATTAAATGTTTCAGGGTTTTGAGTGTGAATGTAACCTTTTCATTTCGAATATCTTCTCCGTCAAGGCTTACAGGTGGTTCCATGGCAAGCAATGCTATTGTTTGGAGTACATGACTGTGGATAATGTCACGGATAATCCCATACTTTCCAAAGTACCTGCATGGGGGATTTAGTTTATGTCAAACACATGCAATTTTCTTGCGGTGGAAAAGTTCATTATGCATCTTTAGTATCCACGATAGCTACTTGAATTTACTCAAACTTTACCTTCCAGGCTGCGTGGCCAAGTCCTCTGATAAAATGACCTGCAATAAAATTAATCAAAGCAAATTGATATCACTAACAGAGAGTTGCACAAAGAACTAATCAGATTAAGCTTAAAGAATTACCTGTACATTGTGTATATACGCACGGCTCCACAATGGTTCAAAGACTAGATTTGAAAACCTTAGAACTGTGAGGTTTTCAATAAGATTCCTCCCTAAAAGATGATCAATCCTGACAACAAATTGATCTCACTCATAAATTATTCATCAATAATTCTGAGTGTGGATGAGCTGATGTGTTAGAAAGAGAGGGAGAAGGACGAGTGCATGATATAAACACCTGTATAATTGGTTTTCTTGAAACTTAGAAAGAAGAGATTGTGTCAGCCTATGAGAAGAGAGCGCATCAAATCCAAATGGTTTTTCAATTATAACACGATTCCAGCCCTTCTGGGTCTGAGCACAGCTAGCAAGACACGATGCAACATCTAGCAGTGCTTCTTGTGGCACAGAAAGGTAAAAGATCCTGTTTGCTTTGTTCCACCCCTGCGGAACACAATATGCTGCTATAGAGTCTGTTGCCACAAATGAATAGACCATTCAAGGCATCAAGTAGATAGACAAGAATGCATCCGAGTAGAAATTCACTTTTTCAACACACATGCTTGCCCACACACACATCAGTGAGATTTATTCTAAATTACCTCAATCTGTGTCATACGAGCATTCAACTTGGACATCCCATGTTTATTGTCATAACCTCCATTGATGTAGTATGTTCTACTAAGGAAAGCATCCATTTTGTCCCCACAATTCTCTCTGTCAATTGTTTTTTTGTATTTAAATAAACAGAAAGATCATAATATTGATTAGGCCCATAATGTAGAAATGCTCGAGTGGAAATAGACATCGTTCTTCCAAATAATCAGACAGATACAAAATTTGACAAGAAAAGTCAACGTTCCAAGGATTTTTAACTCTTAAGTTGGGAGTGAATAACCACAAATCATGAGGAAGCAGTCAGTTTCTCAAGTTGATTGATTAAGATGAAATGTAAATGATTTCTTCCTGTAATTGGAAACAGGGCACAGAAGGGAATAATTTGGGTAAGTGATAAAGGTAACATACTGATGATCAACCCGACATGTTAGTGTTGAAGCTATAGTGGATTGTAGATCTTTGTCAGTCATATTCTTCCTTGAGTATCCAAAAATTGCAACATTCTGCAGACATAGGATTGCAAATCCAACAAAATATTCGAAAACTTTATAACAGGTAAAGATGTAAATAAGTGTAACACCAGCAACCAGTCTTCATGGAAAATCCTAACTAACTTATCAGTTAACATAGGGGAAAACGTTAATTTGGAAAAAACATGATCCCAGAAGGCCAAGAACCCCATAACATGAAAAGTTATATTAAAGAAATTGAGGTGGGAAAACAAAATATGGTAAGACGATAGTTCTGAAAATGAATCTACCCAATGTAAAGCATTCATATTTATCATGTATCAATTTATAAAGTGAGCTTTTAACAAGCATGTATAAGAAGTAAGAACTGTGAAGTAAAAAATAAAGGAAAGTTGCTGTACCTCAGGAAGGAAGCCACTATAGTACAGAGCAAATAATGCAGGAAAAATTTTCCCCTTGCTAGCTCACCAGTAGCTCCTATAACAGCAATGCAAAGTGAGGGTGCTCTACTAACATCAGTGGGAGTACTCAGGGAACTTGTATGTAGCAAAGGTGGTGATTCAATGGACGTGACGGTATCTGGAGAAACATTATGCTGAAGATTGGTTGAAAAACTTCGATGTGCATGGATGTTGTAAAAGTAGTTTTAGGAATGACCATTTCTTCCTTATTCTATCTAAATAATTGCGCTTAATCTGAAACTTCAATTATGAATAAGTCAAGTTTCCGAGCAGATAATGAGACGCAAAATGCCGTAGAGACAATAAGGGAACTGTCAAAATTGGTAACGTAAAAGCTAACCATCAGAAATATCAAGGTTTGAGGACGAAGCTGGAGTTGGTATTTTTTCATTTGAAAAACCTGTTTCCAGGTTATTAGTTAACTGACTTCTATTTTGACCTCTCGATCTCTTAGACTCCTTGGCTGGTGGAAACTTTTCACTGTGCAGATGAAAATTCAACCTCTCAAGTATCCATAATTTTAAACCACGAAATCTTCGGCAGATGTTCGTGTCCCCACCATTTAGGCAGACACGACGACGAAGGTAGCTTGCTACAGCCTGCAACTAACGAGGACGAACAGTGAAATTCACTGCTAGCACTAATATTTCACAAACCATCAACACTTAAAAACAAAGGCATAAAGAGCTTCAGACTTCCAAGTCCAACCAAATTACTAGCAAGAGCGTTTGTTTTCCTATTCCGGTATTCCACATCAGAAGACAATGAACAGGTATCCAATGAATCAACTCACCGGACAGCCACGAACAGTGATTCTGAGCTCAGCGGAGCAAATATGTTTCGGTCCTGATATTGAAGATTGTGAGCAAGTTTGCACGGTAGAAGAAAAGGACACGGCCGACATTCTTCGATAAGTTTTCGAGAACTTGGAACCTCTCCGTTAAGACTTCGCACCTCAATTATAAGACCTGAAGTGGAAGAAGGTTGTAATCGGAGTTCTTGGCCCCCGGAACGGAGAAACAGCGTTGACCGTTATTCGGGGAGGTAGATTGTTGATCGTAGGGTTGCGGCGTTTAGTGGGGATTTTGCAGCATGATTGTGTGCGACAGGAGCACGCCTTCCACTTTGCCCTCTGGTGTCTGTGAGGAACAACCTTCCTCCGTATAACAAAAGTGTCCTGCATATCTGTCTGTTGTGTTTTTCTTGGGCTTTCTTTCCTTTTCTTTCATGGCTTGTTGTTTTTTTTTTTTTTTTTTTTATAAATGCTTTGTTTTATGATTGTAATCCCTTTCTATATTGGGTTGTAGAACTTTTCGAGGATTAAATACTCAGGCTAATTTTGAAGTCATTTT
>JAMWYP010000595.1:0-114197 GCA_025563575.1 Acacia pycnantha
GGTAGACAAGGATTGGTGGATGCTTCTAGCGGTGGTGCTATGAGCAACAAGAGCACTGAAGAGGCTCGGGACTTGATATCCATTATAGCGAGATAACTCTCGGCGGTTTGGCACGAGGGCCAATAGTACCCTGTTTACCATATTCAAGCGGCCTCCAAACCCAGTATGATTCCAGAGAGATTAGAGACTAGACTTGATGACTGACCTCCCTTGTGAGGCGGTTGGCGATAACACGAGGCGGTGCAGTCTTCGCCCTCCTCAGAGTGGGTACTCCTGTGGGTTTTGTTCTGACCCATATCACTCTACTGACTCATGCCCTACCCTACCTTGCATGATCCAGGAAGGCCACAATACCAACAGAATAATGCCTTCTCCAATACTTATAATCCTGGTTGGAGAAATCACCCCAACTTTATTTGGAACCAAAATCGGAACCGAGGTAACCGGAATCGGAATCAGAATCGAGTAACCAGTATCAACGAGTGCAGGGAATTACCGGCGAGGCGGTACATGCCACGAGACTTTCGGCCGCGGTCTGCACCCCCTTTGCCTTTGCAAGCGCCACCTCCTCGACCAGCCATATGTCCACCTCACGGGCGCGCAACAACGAGCTAGTAGTAGTGGTGGTGGTTCCTCACTTGAAGATATGATGAAGCAATTTGTCACGGCCAATATGCGGTTCCAACAACAAGCCCGACACTTCCATTCGAGTTTGCAAACACAGATTGGGCAATTGGCAACATCATTGAACCGGCTTCAACCTCGGGGATCCAACTCCCTTCCTTCACAAACAATTCCCAATCCTAAGGGAAATGTGAGTGCTATATCACTACGATGCGGCAAGCAATTGGAGGAACCTAAGCACGCTACGAGATGTGACTTCCACATCGAAACGAGTCGGGAAATGTGAAGATTGACTCACGAAAAGAAAAAGCGATCTGACAAGGTGAAGAGGAAGACATTCCTATTCCTCTTCCCTTCCTCGAAGAGCAATTCAAGCCAAGAAGTTGGCGGGTAAAGCACAAGAGAAGGATATACTTGAGACATTCGGAAGAGTAGAGATCAACATTCCTCTCTTAGATGCGATCAAACAAATTCCTAAATATGCCAAGTTTGAAGGAGTTGTGCACCAACAAGAGCGTGAAGGGGAATGAGCGAGTGAGTTTGAATCGGAATGTCTCGGCACTCATCCGGCCTACTATGCCTCGTAAATGCAAAGATCCGGGGACATTTTCTATCCCTTGCCTCATTGGTAACTATAGATTTGATGATTGCATGCTAGATTTAGGTGCTTCTATTAATGTCATGCTGCATCTGTTTATAGATCTCTTGGTCTTGGTCCTTTGCGTCCTCGGGTGTTATTGTTCGATTAGCTAATAGAAGTAGTGCTCATCCTTCGGTTTAGTTGAAGATGTATTAGTCAAAGTTAATGACTTGATATTTCTGCTGATTTTTACATCTTGGATATGGAGGGTGAGTCTCCTAGTAGTAGGTCACCAATCATTCTAGGGAGACCTTTCATGAAAACAGCTAGGACTAAGATAGATGTGCATTACGGTACTCTTTCCATGGAGTTTGGTGATATATCTGTGAATTTCAATATCTTTGATGCCATGAAATATCCTAGGGAAGAGCATTATGTTTTTGTATTGATGTGATTGATGATCTTTTGTGGATGATGTTCTTGCGATTGGTGTCTTTGCTTACCCCGATTTTGCATCTATGAGTGATTCTCTCATTTGTGCATGTGCTAATAATGAATGGTGTCCTATTTGCCTTGAAATTAATGATGCATTATTTGGTGATTCGACTTGCTTAGTGATTACGCATTACTTGTCGATTCGATATCGATTACGAGTTTGAGCTTCATCCTGATCTAACGTGCATCGATTGATTTTGATGAGCTTACTTGATTTTGATGGCTGAATTCGATGTTAACATTGAGCTGTATAGACACAGTCCTTTTGCTTGTGCTTCTTTGAATGTGGTTTCGAGGATTTCTAGTGTGATGACATCGAGTTGTTACCACCCAAGCTTCTTCCCTCCATTGAGCAACCGCCCAAACTAGAGTTGAAATCCCTCCCGGATCACTGAAGTATGCATTTACGGAGGTGAATGAGCAGTTGCCGATCATTGTGGCAAATAATCTTTTGCACGATCAAGAAGAGAAGCTGCTAAGCTTATTGAGGGCGAACAAGAAGGCCATTGGGTGGACATTAGGCGACATAGTTGGCATCGGCCCTTCTATGTGCATGCATCGTATTCATTTGGAAGAGGAATCTAAGCTTTGTGAGGCAACCCCGAGACGCCTTAATCCTCTTATCCTTGATGTGGTAAAGAAGGAGGTCACTAAGCTCCTGCAGTGGCATCATCTATCCCATTTCGATAGCCGGTGGGTTGGCCGGTCAGTCGTTCCTAAGAAATCCGAGTCCTTGTGGTAGCCAATCGGAAGAATGAGCTCATTCCTACTCGAGTTCGAGAATAGTTGGAGAGTTTGCATCGACTATAGGAGACTCAACCAAGCCACTCGCAAGGATCATTATCCTCTACCTTTCATTGATCAGATGTTAGAGCGTTTGGCTGGTAAGTCTCATTCGCTTCTGGATGGCTACTCCGGATATTTCCAGATCCATATTGCTCCTAGAGGATCGGGAGAAGCGACCTTCACATGCCCCTTTGGGACATATGCTTACCGAAGGATGCCTTTTGGCCTTTGCAATGCACTGGCACTTTTCGGCGTTGTATGGTAAGTATTTTCTACGAGTTTCTAGAGGATTGCATGGAGGTTTTTATGGATGACTTCACTTGTATATGGGTCTAGTTTTGATTCTGCTTGGCTAATTTGTCTAGAGTTTTGCATAGATGTCTTGAGTCTAATCTTGTCTTTGAATTATGAGAAGTGTCACTTCATGGTTGAGTCGGGTATAGTCTTGGGACACATAGTGTCTAGGAAAGGGATTGAGGTAGACCACTGCTAAGATAGATGTAATTCTGCGTTGCCTTACCCAGCCACGTGCGGGAAGTTCGTTCTTTTCTTGGTCATGCGGGTTTCTATCGGCGTTTCATTCAAGATTTTAGCAAGGCTGCCGACCCTTGTCCAACCTTACGCATAAGGACGCTGAATTTGTATTTGATGATACTTGCAAGGCGGCCTTCGATCATTTGAAGCGTTGCACGACTACGGTGATGATTAAGCCCCACGATTGGTGCCTTCCTTTTGAGTTGATGTGCGATGCTTCCAATTATGCGGTTGGTGCTATCTTGGCACAGCGGGTAGACAGAGCATCTCATGTCATTGCATATGCCTCTAGACTTTGGATTACGCTCGATCTAATTACACCACCGCGAAAAGGAGTTGTTGGCCATTGTATTTGCTTTTGATAAGTTTAGGTCATATCGCTAGCTAGTAGACTCATTGTTTTCTCTGACCATGCTGCTTTGAAGTTTCTTTTGAAAAAGGCGGATGCTAAGCCACGACTCATCCGGTGGATGTTGCTGCTCAAGAGTTTGATGTTGAGATTCGAGACGAAGTGGGCGCAAAGCGGGTAGCTGACCACTTGAGTCGCATCACCCATTCTCCCCCTCACCCCTCTTCTATTCGGGATTATTTCCACGATGAGCGGCTTCTACAGTTTGCAAGGTAAGACCCATGGTATCTTGATCTAGTTAACTATTTGGTAGCTGGTATTTTCTGTAGACTCCACTAGGGCCCAAAACCTAAAATTGAAAAGTGAGTCTAAATATTATGTTTGGGATGACCCTTATACGTGGAAGTTTTGTAGTGACCGGATAGTTAGGAGATGTATACGACCATGAATTTCACTCCATATTGCATTTTCTCATGCTTACGCTTGTGGTGGTCACTTTGGACCCCAAAGAAGCTGCTAGGAAAGTGTTAGATAGTGGATTATTTTGGCCCTCCTTGTTTCGTGATTCCCATCTGTTTTGTAAGTCATGTGATAAGCTGTCAGAGAGCAGGGAGTATTTCTCGTAGGCATGAGATGCCCCAAAACCCTATATTGTTTTGTGAGATCTTTGATGTTTGGGGTATTGATTTTATGGGTCCATTTCCTGCTTCATATGGTTATACTTACATCTTGCTGGCTGTTGATTATGTTTCGAAATGGGTTGGCGAAAGCCACCGGACTAATGATTCTTGTGGTGGTGGACTTTGTTAGGTCTAACATTTTCTGCGGGTTTGGCATTCCTAGAGCTATTATCAGTGACCAGGGTTCCCATTTTTGTAATCGAAGCATGGGTGCCTTGTTACGCAAGTATGGAGTGCTACACAAGGTATCCATGACATACCACCCTCGGACCAATGGTCAAGTGAAGTCTCAAATAGAGAGATTAAGCAAATCCTTCAGAAGACCATTAACTCTACCTGGAAAGATTGGAGTAAGCGATTAGAGGATGCTTTGTGGGCATATCGCACCGCCTACAAGACTCGATTGGGATGTCTCCTTATCGGATTGTCTTTGGTAAGGCATGTCATCTTCGGTTGAGTTGGAACATCGAGCCTATTGGGCCATTAAGCGGTGTAACATGGATTTGGCTCGATGCAGGGATGGAGAGAAAGCTACGGTTGCAAGAATTAGATGAGTTGAGATTGGATGCCTATGAGAGTTCACGGTTGTACAAGGAGAAGACTAAGGCATTCCATGATAAGCATATTACGAGGAAAGAATTTTACGTGGGCGAGAAAGTTCTTCTATTTAACTCCGTTTGAAGTTTATGCCGGGTAAGCTTCGATCTAGATGGGATGGCCCTTTTGAGATCACTAACATTTTTCCATTTGGTCTTTGTTGAGCTATGTGATCCAACCACGGGAAGTACCTTTAAGGTTAATGGGCATCGCCTCAAGCCATTTCATGAGGATCCCGGCGGCTGAGGAAGCGAGACTCTCCTCATTGACGCCATCTATCCTCCATAAACCCTTGGGGAGGATTCTTCTTTCTCCCTCCATAAACCCTTGGGGAATATTCTTCTTCCTTCTCCCTCTTTCTCTCTTATTTGTTTTCTTTTTTTTCTACCTTGCTTTTTGAAAAAAAAAAGTCTCTCTTTCTATGATTGCTACATATTATGAACGTGGAATTAGACTTTGGTTTTAATGGATCATTCTGGTTGGTCTACAATTCTTGACTCTTCGATTACAAGTCTTGATAGTTGATTTGATGTTGTTGATTGCCTAAGTTGGTATTGACCTTGTGAGGTTTTGGGCCTGCATGAATGGAATTCATCTTTTGCCATTCTTTCTTTCATGTGTGCATCTCTCATGATTTTTGTTCTCTAGAACTTGCTCCTTTTCTTTTGAAACTACATTTTTCACTTACGTGCATAAGTATGATGGAAGCTTGTTTTCTTTCTTTTATTTTCCTCACTTTGGCCAAATAGCTTTCCCTTGCATTATGATTCCCTTGCTAGCCCCTTTGTGCCTTTTGACCCATTCTTTTCTAAGCCACATTACAAGCCTAAGCGTAAAACCATTTTATTCCGCACCTTGAAGATTTATTGAGCATTGGTTTCAACTTGTTTTGTGTTTAAGTGTGGGGGTTGCTCAGGAGTGCAACAGTTTAAGTGTGGGGGGGAGATATTTGATTTTGACATTGTAATTACGTATACAATGAAAGGAAAGAAAAAAATAAAAAAAAATAAAAAAAAAAAGAAAAAAAAAAAAAAAAGAAAAGAAAAAAATAATTTAAAAGAAAAGAAAATACATAGAAAGGAATGGATATATTAGTAGAATAAAAATTTCATACATAGAGAATGATTGTGTTAATCGGTGCTCTTCCTTTTGATTTCTTTGGTGCTTAGCCTCTCATTCCATACTATTACCTACCTTCACCCTAGCCCCGTTACAACCTTTAATTACAAGCTCTCTTGATTTGTGCATGTACGTGTTGTGAGTAGTGGAGACGTAGAAGTTGAGCAAGCTTATGGTAGAACAATTTTCTTGAGTAGAATTTGAGCGATACACTTATTTACCTTAAACACTTGAGAGACCGATTGATTGAGCGCATCATTTGTGAGACCATCTTTTGTGATTAGCATCATTGATTGAGACTACCATGAATTGTAATTTGAGATGAAGGGATTTTGGTCTTGATTGATTGGTCTTTTGGAACTTTTTGTCCCTTGATTCACTTTTTGCATTATTAGCAATTATTAGTAAAGAAGAGTTTTCCTTTTAGTCTTTTTCTTTAGATTTTGCTCGGGAGTGCAAAAAGATAAGTGTGGGGAATTTGATAATTGAATATTTAATACACTTATTTTTATCTCTTGATCAATATTTAGGACTCTTTAGTTAATAAATAATGGCTTTTATGTGCATTTAGGCTTTGGGCCTTAGATTGTAATTTTAGCCATTTTTATCGATAAAATTCAGTTTTGTATTGCTTCACTATTTTTACCATAACTCTTGAACCAGACATCGGATTTGCCTCATTTTTGTCTCATATTTCAGATGATTCAGAGAGCTACAATTGTTATGAAGACATAAAGAGCCAATTCGGACAAGAAGGCGGTCAATTTTGGAGCCAAAGTCAGATGAACAATTCTGGATTTTAATTGGGCTCGAATTTTGTAATTAAAGCCCATCTTTATTTTATTTTCGTTTTGGGCTGAACCATTAGACCTAATTCGTTTTAGGTTATCTTTAAGTGAGGCAGCCGTCACACATTCATTCTACGCATTAATTCATTCACGTTTTACACAGTTTTGGATTAAAGACAGAAGTTTTAGTTTTCTCTCAAATGTTCTTCATGTTCTTCGTCTTTTCTTCTTCTATTCCAACCATGCTCGGCTAAACTTCTATGATTAATCCAACGTGAGGATTCCATGATTCGTCCAGAGAGCCTAGGCTTAATCGGATTAGGGTTTCTCGATTCTGTTTTCATCTTATCAGATCGATTTACGAAAATAGTTCGAATATTAGATTTAATATTCGGTTTGGTTCGTCCCAGGACGAGTTCGGATTAGGTTTAAAGTGTTGTTGTGCGATCGTACAATGAGACGCCACTGTTCGAATAAATGCTAGGCGATCGTCTAGTCGAGGAATTTCGGACGGATGCGAGAGATCTCGGTTCGTCTAGAACCAAACGCGAGTTCGTTAATATTTCGCTCAAGGATGGACGTTTACGGGAATCTAAGCGTTGGGTTGGTCGTTTTTAATCTATTTCGGTTTATTAACGTTTTTCTATCTGTTTCTCAATATTTCGTTTATCTCTGTCTATTTCGTTTTAGTACATTGAATCACAAAAAAATCCCCCTTTTTCTTTGTTAGGGTTTCGTCGTTGTTGTTAATCAAGCCCATTGCAAGTTCGTTGGGGAAGCGATCCGGGTTCCCTATTCTTGCAAATCTTTTATTGAATCTGGTTATTTTGAGAGGCACGGCAAATCTCTTTAAATCAATCTCTTCTCCCTTACATGACATGTGGCATTTTTGTACAAAATGCATTAAATTCTTGGCTTTCTTGCATAAAAAGCCCACTCTTTCCTTTCTTGGTCCTTTATGCCTCTTGGATGTGTCTCCATTCATGTGTCAAAATATCTCAATCTTTTGGTCTTTCCCCTTTGATACTTGGCACCCATTATGCACTTACACATGTAATCCTATTAATTTTATTCTTGTGCTTTATTCCCTTTGACAACTTGTAATATTTCATTGTTTCTTTCCCTCATAACTAGGATGGAAATATGGCCTTGTTTAAGGCTAACTTGTGTTGACTTTCATGGTCTATTAGTGCAAGATCATGTGTCAAAGTCATGTTGTCTTTATGTACCAATTTGGCAAAATAGCAAACATTCCCTTTCCTTGTTTCTTTAGGCCAAAAATATGGCTTTAAATGAGGTGATCATCTTGTCACATTTCTAGTCGATTGGTTGTAATCACATGATGCACTTTTGGCCAATTAAATGTGGTCCCAAATTTGGCGAATTGTCAATTCATTTCCTAGTTGAAAGTTTGCTTGAGGATAATCAATATATTGTCAACCTCATAATATATATTCAATTTTGACATTCTATTGAATATTCACAATGTATAGGATTTTGGTAAAGCGAAATTGAGATATCACATCAACCTTGTTACAAAAATAATTATACAAAAACTTTATTATTCAAATCATAAATTGCATATATAACATGCCAAGAAAATTATTGATGCATATACCATCCTTATGACCTCTAACCAGCCTTATATCTGCTGACTGGAGCCATAAGCTAACATATAGTCTAACAGAAACATCCATCTAACTGGATTATCCCAAGCTCACCAGTTCTTGAGATGCACCCGGCCAAAGTTTTAGAGCTCAAGTCTAGACAATGGTTCCCCTCCTTAAAAGAAGACAACTAAGGAGGTGTCACATGTCCCACAGCTCCAATGCAATCTCGGCTAAAGGAAAACATGGAAGAAGGGGCCTGACAAGTACCATCCCTGTGCGTTGGACGATGACATAACACATGGTAGGAAATCTCATCATACAAATGTTGGGATCCGTACATGCAGCGGAAGGAATTTCAACCATTTAAAATTTTATGAATCCCAAAGAGGATCTATCAACGACGTTTAAATCAAGGTTCGTTAGGAAAAACCGTACCTACGCGAACTAGTGAGCGGCCTTTGCAAACATGTGGGCTAACAACTTCTTGCTCAATCAATCTCTAGGAGATGACTCTATGAATACACTCCCTCTACCGGTATCCACACCGAACAACTCTCCAACATGTACGGCAGCATGCTAGCGCCTTCTTGCTTTGTATCTCTCATTTTTCTCTCTAGGATTTCTTTCGAGGCTTGTTAGTTCGTTCTCCTAATACGACTTAGATCAATATCTCTTTATAGAGTTTCTAAAACCCTAATTAGGCCGTATTAAAATATTCAAGACTAATATCAATCAATCCTTGAATTTCAAATTTGGATTAAATATAGTAATTAAATCTGTCCAACAGATCTAATCTAATCTATTTAATTAATCCACATTAAAAGCCTGCTGATTTAATTTACCTCTATAAATTAAATCTGAGATATGATATCTGTCTATTTAATTAAATCTGAGATACTATATCTCAATTCAAATTAAATCAGATATATGATATCTCTATTCGAAAATTAAATTTGAGATATGATATCTGCCTATTTAATTAAATCTAAGATACAATATCTCAATTTAAATTAAATCAGATATGTGATATCTCTATTTATTTTAGTTACTTAATTTATCTAATAAATTAAATACAAAACAAATAATATCATTATCTAAATAATAATATTTAATTTTGAATTTAATATATATATATATATATATCCATCCTAGATAAATGTTGTATTCATTAAATTTTAGACATATCTAAGATTCAATGAATCTGGACACTATTGTTCATGTTAGTCTATTCTTGTTGAAGATGGAACATCACATAGAGGGGGATGAATAGGTGATTATAAAAATTTTTGTTCTACACAAATTCACACCCAGAAGGAACGATAACCAGAGACTGAGAAAAGGGATAATGAACACAAAGAGTTTATACTGGTTCGGTCTAACTCAACGACCTACGTCCAGTCCCCAAGCACACCTTGGGATTTCACTATCCTTTCAAATGAGCACAATTACATACACTGTATCAGGACGATCCTATCACTCTCGGACTCGCTCCCCCTTACAAGTTGTAATTCGTACACCTACACTTAATGTTCCACAACCTTAAGATTTGAACTAAGACAAATGAAATAGTGTCTGATTCCTCACTTAATGAGTAAATATGATAATCACTGAAGCTCACTAATATCAGAGAAATTGATGAAACAGTAGAAGTAGTTGAACTAATTGAATGCACAAAGTTTCGGTGGTTGGCGAATTCAATGCTTCGGCTATTTATAGATATTGCAATAAATGACCGTTGGTGAAGCTTGAAGAATTATCCGTTGTGACTTGTGAATATATCCGTTAGACGGTGAAACCTCGGACAATGTTCTTCGCCGTTCAAATAATCCAGATGGATATTCCCGTTTGACATTCTTCTTCATTCCTTTTGTTTTGCCCGTTGTGAGATGGCATTTAATGCTTGGATGGAATGTAGAAGTAATCCTTTCATCGATCAGAGTATTGTTACAGAGTTTATCAGACAATTTGGTAACTGCATTTAATGCGTTTCTGACACAGATTTGCTTTCTGAAAATCTGATGTTTAATCCATGCTTAACTCATCTGAAACTCATTAGCAAACTGATTAAATGCAATTAGAAAGAGTAATGAGTAACAATAAGATGTATTAGAATTGATACATTGATTTCACAAATCTCGCAGACGGAGTTTTCAAAACAGAGGTATCTTGCTCGAGCATGAACTCTCTCAAATAGGCAAAAGATGGTCTTTTTCGCTGATGCTCGAGCAAGAATTTTTGTCTACTCGAGCATGGTGCTCGAGCATGAAGTTCTTCATGCTCGGGCAAGTTCTAACAAAAATGTGTTTCTTCACTGATGCTCGAGCATGCCGTTATGCTTACTCGAGCAAGCCTCAGGCAGAGGTGAAGTTGTGCCATTTCAGCTATGCTGCTCGAGCATCCTTTTCCTCCTGCTCAAGCATGGTGCTCGAGCATGAATATATCATGCTTTGGGCAGGCGTTATTCAGTGGGTGAAAATGAGGGCTTGAGAGATGTTGCTCGAGCAAGCGTTTGCCTCTGCTCGAGCATGAAACTTTCATGCTCGGGCAGACATCATTCTTCAGTGATAATTAAGTGTTGCTCGAGCAAGCTTTTCCTTCTGCTCGAGCATGCTTTCTCTGCTACTCGAGCAAGCCTCTTTGACTTGCATTATTTTTGCTTCTGCCTCGATGTTGATCGATCAAGGAAATTCTCCTGCTCGAGCATGATTGCTCAAAACATTCAAATGTCCTCTGTCTCGATGTTGCTTGGGAAAAATAGAAGTGCTGCTCGAGCAAGGTTAACTCTTCTTGATTATAAGCCCTAAAACCCGTTGATGCTTGGGCATGATTAATGGGCTGCTCGAGCATACCATGAAATTCACATTTTTAACTCAATTTAATAACTTATAAATTGTAATCATCAAAACACCGAGAACCAACATTCTCCCCTTTTTTGATGATGACAATCCTTAAGAAATTGTGATTTGAGAAAGAAGGATCTCATAAGTTTTTAGAATTGAGAAAAAAAAAATTGATTAGTTTTTGAAAGATATTCTGAGAAACAAAAGTTGAGAGAATCCAAATGCAAATGAACATATTCATTAATAATTGCTTTCAGTTCAGTACAAGTTCATTTAATTCATCAAAAGAAAACAAATATCAAAGGGAAACAACAAACTAAAAAAAATCAAATCAAATCTACTCTACTATCCCCCTTTGTCATCAGTAAAAAGGGGGGCCTGATCAGAGGGAGAAGGAAAATCAGATGAGGAGGAGGAAGGAAGAGGGACAGCGGATGGATCAACAGGAGGTCTGGGAGGTATCTGAGAGCCAGCAGGAATGAAATTCTGAACGAAGGCATCCAATGTGGCATCCAACCCAGAAATTTGTTGGTGGGCAACTTGTTGCTGATCGGCTACTCTCTGGACTTCTTACTTAAGCTCCTGTTGCTGCTCATAGAGAACAGCAAAACTAGACTCCAGGTCTGTCTTCATCTCTGCCAAGTCCATATCAAAAGTGAGGCCAATATGCTGCTTGAGATTCTTCATCTCAGCGGACATGATCTTGATCAGCTCAGTTGTCAGCTTCCGGTAGATCTCCAAAGACTGTAAAACTGGAGCAATAGCTGATTGAACAGAGGAGTCAATAGCTGTCTGAATGGCTGCCTAAGAGAATGATGGAGCAAATGTAGATGGTCCAGCCTTAGAAGACTCTGCCTCATCCGGAGGAGCAGTGGAGGGAACAGAAGGACCAGCTCTAGAGACTGATGGCTGGGAAGGAAGAATAGGAGCTTTTCCCTTGCGCTCCTTCTTCGATAAGGCTTCAGTAAAGGAAACCCGAAGACGAATCAGATGCTCGGGCCCAAAGCGAGGAGGGTATTCTTCCTTATCTTCTGATAAATACCAAACATTGTTGATCTCCAGTATCCGAGACACCAATGCAGGAAATGGAATGGTAGCACGAAGCTTCACCTGAGCCTCAGATATGAAGGATATCATTTCGTCCAAAATCCATTTACCAATATTCATTGGTTCCTTGGCTACCAGAGATGCAAATCTCTCAAAATCCTTCAACACAAAATGTGTGAAACTTTGACCCTTCTGGACTAGGCTCCGACTGTAGATGTACCAAAGTACCCTGTACTCATCACGCATAGAAGCAGGAGTCAGATTAACCTTCTTCTTCTCGTCTACTGGTATATGAGAAAACAGGATCTGGTGACACTGGGCAGGGGAAAGCTTTGGGGGATCTTCAGGTGGATCTACAATACCGAGAAGGATATTGAGATCATAAGGAATTATCTTGATAACTTGTCCCCTGATCTTGGTAACCAGTGTATCATCATCATCCTCCTAAGCCTTCTCCAGAAGATACATGTTGTGGTAGAATACTCGGACCACCTCAGGAGAAAAAGGTTTACTGATCCCTAACAGTGTTATAAATTGTTGAAGCCATTCTGTCATATCCAAATTGCACTCTTTCTTGAAATAGTCCAAATCCACATACACTATTGGACAGAACGGCCTCTGCTCATAATAACGAGCATATAGCAAGTGATCATCAACAGCTATGTGACCGAGAATCATACCGAATGCTGGTTCTGGTAATTGCCCGTCTTGGGGTCTGCTAGTCGATACTTGCTCCCGTTTGCTTCCCAAATCCTGAGATTTGAGCGAGAAAGAAACTCTCTTGCTTCCCGAAGCTTGGGATTTCTGGCTCAAAGAGGGCTTGGAAATTTGAGGGTGATCTTCTTTTTCCTTAGGCCGAATAGCGTCTATCGTTCTTTCTGAATCATCGGTGTTCGAATGAGCTAGAGACGGAGACCTTGTGCGTTTGTCTTTCCCAGTAGGAAGAAAGCCGATCTGGAATCGCGTTGTTGGCTTGGGAGATCCTTGAGAACCCACCTCTTTCGGCTTTGGCTTTGTGACTTTGGACTTGTCGACCACTTTCCATTTTTCCGACGTTTGGACTTTCGGTCGATAGTAGCGAGACTTCTTGCCGGGCATTGATTTTGAAGGAGATTTATCACCGGAACCCGCCATTGAATCAAACGAATAGGGATTGAACTGGGTTTTGGAGAAATTGAAGTGACGATACCGACGGGAGTATCGTGGAAATTGGAGGGAAATGGAGAAATTTGGAGAGTTGAATCGGTTGAAAACAACATTTGATGATAGATAAACAGTTGTAATGATTGATTTTGGGTAACGATTCACAAACATTTGTAACGGATTGAGAGAATTTGAGAGAGTGGAGACGTTAGGGTTTGACGAAAATGTGAAATGAACCTTTATTCCCCTTTTTAAAAACACCGTTATACGATGTTGCTCGAGCAACAATATTAGTATGCTCGAGCAGAGGTCGTGCTCGAGCAGACTTCAAGTCTTGCTCGAGCATGGATGAACAAATGCATTTTAATAAGGTTCTAAGAGTTTGAAATGAGCCTTTCATACTTGAATTTGATTCAGCAGACTTGTATGCTCGAGCAGGAGAAACAGGTTGCTCGAGCACCCTTCCTCATTTTTCTTTCTATCCCGTTCTTGCTCGAGCAGGATTATGTTCTTGCTCGAGCAGATACCTTCATTTTTGAATATCGTCCCGTTGTTGCTCGAGCAGGCTTACTCTGTTGCTCGAGCAGATGCCATCTTCTTCAGATAGTTTCCCGCTGTTGCTCGAGCAGGACTTATGACGTGCTCGAGCAAGCTTCTGGATTTCTTCATTTTGAACCAAGAGCTCACGATGTTGCTCGAGCATGAAGGGTGGACTTGCTCAAGCATCATCATCTCTGTTCGCCTCTGTCTTTCACTACTAAAATAGAGCATCCTGCATAAACAAAAGCTAGAGACTCCGATTCTAAAGTTAGTAAATATCTTGTTGAAATAAATCATTTGAGGAAGGAATACTTACAATTCATTAGGATTAGCCATACCCAGTTCTCTACGGATAAACATGAATTGTTCTTTGGCTAACGGTTTGGTGAATCTATCGAGCAACTGAAGATGTGTAGGAATGAACATTACTTTCACATCTTTTCTTTGGACATGGTCGCGAATAAAATGATGTCTCACATCAATATGCTTGTTTTGGTGTGTTGAACTGGATTTTTGGCCAAGCTAATTGTACTAGTGTTGTTGCATAGAATTGGGGTCTCCTTCAAATAAATTCCCAAGTCTTGAAGTTGTTGTTTAAGCCACAAGACTTGAGCACGACAACTTGAGGCAACCACATATTCAGCTTCGGTAGAGGATACAGCTACAGTCGTTTGTTTCTTGCTAAACCAAGATACCAGAGATCCACCGAGAAATTCACATTGCCACTTTGGTACTCTTTCTATCGGTTTGTACCCAACATGATCGAATCAGAATATGCGACTAAATGCTCTTGTTGACCTTTTGGAAACCAGAGTCCCAATTCCTTTGTATCCGAGAGATACCGAAAAATTCTCTTAACATGTTCAGCATGAGATTCTTTGGGAGCTGACTGAAATCTTGCGCACATTCCCACACTAAATTGAATATCCAGCCGACTTGTTGTTAAGTTTAGTAAAGATCCGATCATTCCGCGATATTTGGTGATGTAGAAATCTTTCCCTTTTTCTTCATCAGCATCCAGAGTGGCCGTTGAGCTCATTGGTGTGTCGGCACCATTACAGTGTTCCATTCCAAACTTTTTGAGTAGATCACGAAGGTATTTTGTTTGTGAAATGAATATGCCATCCTTTCGTTGCTTGATTTGTAATCCAAGAAAGTAGTTCAACTCACCCATCATAGACATCTCAAATTCGCCCTGCATTTTCTTAGAAAATTCCTCACAGAGAGATTCATTAGTAGACCCAAAAATAATATCATCAACATATATTTGTATAACTAGAATTTCATTGAGCTTATTAGTTTTAATGAAAAGTGTCGTATCTGCTTTTCCTCTAATGAATCCTTGATCTAATAAAAATTTGCTCAACCGCTCATACCAAGCTCTTGGAGCTTGTTTAAGTCCATATAAAGCCTTTTTAAGATGCTAAACATGATCTGGATGATGATCATTTTCAAAACCGAGAGGTTGTTCTACATAAACTTCCTCCTGAATAAAACCATTTAAAAAAGCACTTTTAACATCCATTTGATAAAGTTTAAATCCTTTGATGCATGCAAAGGCTAAGAGTACACGTATTGCTTCCAATCTAGCTACTGGAGCATACGTTTCCTCATAATCAATTCCTTCTTCCTGATATAGCCTTTGGCGACATGTCTAGCTTTATTTCGGACTATGATTGCTGATTCATCACGTTTGTTTTTGAATACCCATTTTGTGCCAATGACCCGATGATCTTTAGGCCTAGGTACCAAATCTCAAACCTGATTTCTGTCAAATTGATGTAACTCCTATTGCATAGCGATAACCCAATCATTGTCTGAAAAGGGCCTCATCAATTTTAGAGGGTTCAATGTTGGATATGAATGCAGAGAAGGTATCCTCATTTAAGGTACTTCTCCTAGTTCTCACACCCTGATCTATATTACCTATGACTTGGTCCAGAGGATGATTCCTAATGAACTTCCAAGCTCTAGGTTGAGATTGATCCGGATTTTCAACAGAGTTTTGATCATTATTTTCGAAAACATTTCCTGGATTCTCAAGAGAAGCAGGGGTTGTTTTTTAATAGAATTGATTTTTATGAGCTGGTTCATCATCATCATCTAAAGATTTATTAGACTTGGATTTGCAGAACACAACATGAATAGACTCTCCAACCACACGAGTACGCTTATTGAACACTCTATATGCCTTACTCTTATTTGAGTATCCAAGAAATATACCTTCGTCTGATTTGGAATCAAACTTACCCAGATTGTCTTTACCATTGTTGTGTACGAAGCACTTGCAGCCAAAGATATGTAAGCGAGCCAAATTCGGTTTTCTTTCCTTGTAAAGCTGGTAAGGTGTTTTGTTTAGCTTCTTTCGTACATAGGCTCGGTTCGATATATAGCTCACTGTGCTCATTGCATCCGCCCAAAAGACTTGTGAAGTCTGATTCTCGTTTAGCATTGTGCAGGCCATTTCCGTGAGCACACGATTCTTTCTTTCAACTACTCCATTTTGTTGTGGAGTTCTTGGAGCCTAGAAGTTGTGATCAATCCCATGAGCATCACAAAATTCAGCAAATGCTTGATTCTTGAACTCGCCTCCATGATCGTTTCAAATAGCTGAAATACAGATGCCTTTCTCGTTTTGCACCTTTTTGGCAAACACAGTAAAGAGATCAAATGTTTCATCTTTTGAAGACATAAACATAGTCTAGGTGAAACGAGAAAAATCATCTACTATGACTAGGGTATACAAATTACCGCCAAGACTCCTAACTCTAGCTGGACCAACCAGGTCCATATGAAGTAGTTGTAAGGGACGATTTGTTGAAATCTCAAGTTTATTTTTGAAAGAGGATTTGGTTTGTTTACCCTTTTGACAAGCATCACATACCATGTTGTTTTTAAATCGAAGTTTGGGTAAACCATGGACTAAATCTTTTCTTAGTAACTTGTCTAGTTGAAACATGTTGACATGTGCTAATCGCTTATGCCACAGCCAACTTTCTTCCAAGTTGCTAACAAAACATTTTTCAGAACTGATTTTGGGTAATTCTAGAGTATAGCAGTTACCTTCTCTAGGAGCTTTGAGTAATACCTTTAGTTTACCTTTATCTATTGGAAGATCATCCTTACTGATAATAAGGCATTCCTATGAGTCAAACAGGATCCAATTATTCTTGTCAGCACTTTGACTAACACTCAAGAGATTGTGGCAGAGACCTTCTACTAGATAGACGTCTTTGATCAGAGGTCCATCCTTTGTGCCAATTTCGCCAATTCCGGTGATTTTGCCAGATTGGTCACCTCCAAAAGTGACTTTGCCACCATCTCTCGATCTCATTGCCACAAACTTCTCCTGATCCCCCGTCTTGTGTCTAGAGCATCCGCTGTCTATGTACCACTTGTTGACTTTTGATGCTCTCATACACACCTGCAAATTAGAAGATATTAAGTCTTAGGTACCTATCTTTTCTTGGGTCCTTTGAGGTTAGTTCGAGTCTGAGGAACATAGGTTCCTTTAGGCACCCACTGATAATTACCAACAGGGTTATCTCTTCTTTCTTTCTTATGAAAACAAGATGACGTCGTATGACCCTTTCGATTACAATAGTTGCAGTGAGCAAATGGATTTGAAGAGTGAACAGTTTTTTCGAAAATAGTTCAAATAGGATTTTCCACCACTTTTTTTTCCTTTCTTTCTATCAAAAATAGGATTATAACCTATCCCTGAACGATCGTTCGTAAATCTCTGAGCTTTTAAAATTACATTTAGCATTTCACTGCCTTTAGTAAACTTTTCAAGAGTTTTTGTAAGATATGAGTTCTTTTTCTTTAAATCAACACATTCTTCACAAATTAGACTTTCAGGAGAAGATAAATTTTCTACTTGCTGTTTGAGAGTAATACTTTTCCTTTTTAAAGCAATATATTTTTCAACAAGTTTTTCAAACTCATTTTGGACAAGATTGTACTCAGCAAACAATTCATCATAAGTAGGTTGTGAATCATATACCTCATTTTCATTCTCACGTTGCTCTTCTTCTGCAACTAGACAAACATTAGTGGTTTCTTCCTCTTCTTCGCTTTCTTCTTTCGAGGATCCATCTCCCCATATGGCAGATACATAGGCCTTCTTTTTGAAGCGATTGAACTTCTTTTTCTTATCCTTTTCAATTCCATTCAGTTGAGGGCATTCTGATTTGTAGTGGCCTGGCTTTTCGCATTCGTAACAGATGACTTGATCTTTATCTTTGTATTCACGTCTGTTATTCGAGCTTTCTCCTTTCTGGAATCTGTTTCTGAAGCCTTGGTCCTTCTTATAGAACTTTTTGAACCTTCGAACCATCATCCCCAATTCTTCATCATCATCATCATCATCATCATTATCTTCCTTGTTAGCTTCTTTTTCCTTCACAACACTGAGAGCAACACCTTTGTTCTTGTTGTTGTTGATCTCATCCCCCCTTTCTGAAATTCACCTTGCTTTCATATTCGGATAAGCTTCCGAACAGAGCAGCAACTGAAGTCATTGATTCTCCTCGAGCCTCTTCTATCATTGTAACCTTTGCTTCCCAATCTTTTGTCAGAACGTTGAGAATCTTTCTGACCTGAGACCGTTGATCATATGTTTTACCTAGAGCTGCCAACTGATTGGTCAAGTGAGTGTAACGAAGTTGAAAATCAGCGATGGTTTCTCCAGACTTCATTCGAAGTAAGTCAAACTTTGTGGTCAGGGTGTTGATGCGATTCTCCTTGATGCCAAAAGTTCCTTCGTAAGCGATTTCTAATGCCTTCCACATTTCTTTTGCGGAAGATAAGTTACATATACGAAAGTACTCTTTTTGACTAAGAGCACTTTGAAGCATTAGGATGGCTTTGTTTTTTAGCGTAATCTTCCTTCTGTCATCTTCGTCAAATTCATCCTCATCCTTAGGAACCGCAAATCTTCCTTCAGTACGCGTAGGAATGTAATCTCCATTTTCTATCACTTGCCAGAGACCATATTCGGTTGCCAACACAAACACTTTGAACTTTGCTTTCCAAAATGAATAATGTTCGCCATTAAAACCAGGTGGTCGATTGATCGAGGCTCCATCAGGTAATATTTCGTCCATGATCTTTCTCGGGATGTTAAACCCAACTGAGAAACCTGGCTCTGATACGAAATGAAGATGGAATATCACCGAGAGGGGGGTGAATAGGTGATTATAAAAAACAATTTATACACAAATTCACACCCAGAAGGAAATTTCTTATTGTTTGTTCTTTTGGCTTTTTCTACTTTCCTCTTCTCTGTTTTTTGATATGTATTTGATTAGTATTATTCTTCCCGCTATTTAGAGTTGTTTATAGTAAATGTTTAAATGGACTTCGTTATTCTTCTTGGTTTTTGGTTTTCCTTTTTCTTATTTTCTCTTCACTTTCTTGTTTGATTTGTATTTGATTGTTATTATTCTTCCCACCATTTTTCTTCTCTTTCATTTCTTTATTATTTGTTACTTTTTTTTTCATATACTCATTGTTTATTATAGAGTTGTTTATATTAAAATATTTAAGTTGGCTCCGTTTTTCTTATTGTTTGTTCTTTTGCCTTTTTCTAATTTTCTCTTCTCTTTCTTGTTTGATCTGTATTTGATTATTATTATTATTCTTGCTACTTTGTTTTCATATATTTATCGTTGTTTATAGTAAAATATTTAAATGGACTTCATTATTCTTCTTGTTTTTTGCTTTTCCATTTTCTTATTTTCTCTTCACTCTTTTGTTTGATTTGTATTTGATTGTTATTATTCTTCCCACCATTTATTTTCTCTTTCATTTATTTATTATTTGTTGCTTTCTATTTTTTTCTCATATACTCATTCATTATCACAGTCATTTAGAGTTGTTTCTATTAAAATATTTAAATTGGCTCTGTGTTTCTTATTGTTTTTTCTTTTGCCTTTTCTTATTTTCTCTTCCCTTTCTTGTTTGATTTGTATTTTATTATTATTATTGTTCCCACTATTTTGTTTTCATATATTTATCACAGCCATTTAGAGTTGTTTATAGTAAATATTTAAATGGACTTCGTTATTCTTCTTGTTTTGTGTTTTTCCTTTTTCTTAGTTTCTCTTCACTCTATTTGTATTTGATTCTTATTATTCTTCCCACCATTTTTCTTCTCTTTCAATTATTTATTATTTGTTACTTTTTTTTTATGTACTCATTGTTTATCATAGTGTTTTTTATATTAAAATATTTAAATTGGCTTCGTTTTTCTTATTGTTTGTTCTTTTGCCTTTTTTCTACTTTTCTCTTCTCTTTGTGTTTTGATATGTATTTGATTAATATTTGTTGGTTTTAATTAGTTTTGATGATGTCTTATATAGATGCCATTATTAAGAGCAAAAAGTTTGTATGATATATTTATCTCCTACATTGACTAACTACTATATTTAATGTAGATTAGTCCAAGTTGAATAATAGCTCAAGAAGGAGATAAGAGATTTTAGAAAGAAGAAATTGAAGAGAATGTCAAGCTCAAGAAGAAGATGAGATATTGAAGAAGATTAGTCCAAGTTGAATAATAGCTCAAGAAGAAGATAAGAGATTTTAGAAAGAAGAAATTGAAGAGAATGTCAAGCTCAAGAAGAAGATGAGATATTGAAGAAGGTAGAACTTGCAAAGAATGATGGGTCCAAGTTGAATGATGGAGAATGATCAAGTCAAGAGAAGAAGAGAAGAAAAGAAAAGAAATAGTTGAATTATGGAGAATAATGAAGAGAAGAGAAGAAAAAAGGAAGAACTTGTTGAATGGATTGAGAAAATTATTATTCAAGTTCATATATTGATGCTAGAAGTCTCCAAGATCATATGGAAGTTGGAATTGGTCAATTCAGAGTTAAAACCAGCAAAAAGTCAGTTCTAGGATGAGAAAACTCGAGTCCAAATCTTAAAACTCGAGTTTCCTACTGTGCTGCTGTTCTGATGTAGAACATAAGTGTCTAGCCCTAGGTGGGCTGATATATTGATGTAGGATCAAATAGCTCTCTCCCAAGGTAACCATGGATGAGATACCTGAGAGGATTGGTGATCTCTGCGCACACATGGAGGCTTTCACCAAAGGTGGTGGGGTGTGTGCTCTATGTAGCTAAATCGTAAAGGAGAGAGCTTAAGAGATGTGTACCTTTTAGGTTAACCTACTATATATAGAGGCTACCTTAGGGTTAGGGTTTGGACTTGTTGGGCCTCTTGTGCCTCCAAGACCAAATGTATTGGATGTCTCCTATTGGACCATACTTATGACGAGCGTAATATTTGATTCCATAACAGTTGCCCCCAAGCTCGATAGTTCAGGTCTCTGAGCTGCCGAGATTAATTGACTGCTTTTCGAGATCCCCTGAATCCGACTTTGCTTTCGTAGCAATTTTCTGGGGCTAATTATGCGGTTTATATTCTGCATTTAATAACATGTAAGCAAATCACAATAAAAGGAAAATACTTACTGTTTGTGCAAATCGTTCAACGTGCTCATTTCGGATACTTGTCCGAGCTTGCATTAAACTTTCTAGTTTGCATTAATGCCGGTTATTGATAACACGCTTTTCCACTTGACAAATCGTTGTCCACTCTGTTGCCCCCCATCCTGGTAGTTCAGGTCTCTGGGCTGCCGGGATGTGTTGATTTCCCAACTCGGACTAGGTGTTCGTGATTGTAGGGATTGCTTTCATGCGTGTTGACCCGAGATCCCGGGTTTATATACTCTAAACCGAGATTTCGGTTTATAAACTTTAACACCGAGATTCCGGGTTATTTATTTTGACCCCGAGTTTCCGGGTTTGTAAACTTTGACCCCGAGATTCCGGGTTACATACTTGAACACCGAGATTTCGGTTTACATACGTTAACACCGAGATTTCGGGTTACATACTTGAATACCGAGATTCCGGGTTGATATACTCTATCACCGAGATTCTGGTTTATATACTTTAAACCGAGACTCCAGGTTTATATACTTTAAACCGAGACTCCAGGTTTATAAACTGTAACGCCAAGATTCCGGGATATATATTCTAACACTGAGCCCAGATTTTAACCAGATTTGGTGCAACCGGGATCTCCACACGGAACTCAGATTTAAACTGGATTCAGCTAAACCAAGTCCTCCTTCGGAACTTTACACAGATCCCAGATTTTAACTAGATTCGGTATAACCGGGGTCCGCCTTTTGTCTTTGTTTCCTGCAAAACTTTAAACATAACTTATCTCGGTTTTACCGTGTCCCAAAGGGTGCACATTTTAACCATTAGATCCGGCTTTACCATGTCCCGAAGGATCACGTTTTAACCGTTATTTCTACAGAACCCGGATTTTAACTAGATTCAGTTAAGCCAGGGTCCGCCTTCATCCCTTTCGTAGGGACGAACTCCACAGTTTATCTGGGATCCAATTAAGGAGCGCGGATTTAATCGTATAGAATAGACTTGACATGATTTTCGAAAACAAGTTTGTACCTCAGATTCCTACATGTTTAGACTGGACGTGATTTTCGAAAACGAGTTTGTTTACTCAGATTCCTACATGTTTTCCTTTGACATGATTTTCGGAAATGGGTTTATGTACCTCAGATTCCTACATGTTTAGATTGGACATGATTTTCGAAAACGAGTTTGTTTACTCAGAATTCATACATGTTTTCCTTCGACATGATTTTCGGAAACGGGTTTATGTACCTCAGATTCCTACATGTTTAGCTTTGACACGATTTTCGAAAATGAGTTTGTTTACTCATAATTCATACATGTTTAGATTGCACATGATTTTCGAAAACAGGTTTGTTTACCCTAAATTCATACATGTTTACAGACTTGGTGGCCGTAGCCGTTGCACACGGATCCCGGATTTTAACCAGATTCAGTTTAATCGGGTCCGCCTTTTCTCCTTTGCCGCAAAACTTAACACGGATCCCTAATTTAAACTAGATTTAGTTTAATCGGGCCCGCCTTCTTTTCTATGCCGCAAAACTTAACACGAAGCCTGGATTTTAACCAGATTCAGTTTAACAGGGGGTCCGCCTTCAAAACTTTACACGGATCCGGATTTCAACTAGATGCAGTTAAAATCGGGATCCAATCAAGAAGCGCGGATTTTAAAATAGACTTGCAACCTTGCCGCCTTTACATGGGACCCGGATTTTAACTAGATTAAGTTAAATCAGAGCCGTCCTTTTTATGTGCTTTGCTGCAACTTGCTCGTCTCAGCTTTGCCAATTTTCTCAGTATATGCCTGTCAGCCCCCTTTATCTATATCGTGATAACCATGAGGATAATAGCGCTGATCCTTTTCATATTTATCATATGTGAAATCATGAAGAATAGACTGCAAGTAGTTGCATTTGGGCTTGGACCTTTGTCCACCATCTCATCCATCAAGCCATGAGCGTCACGAAGTCTCTTTGCAATGCTAAAATTCCATATGGTTGCATTATATACAGCAACATCAGGATAACAACCACATACTCCTGCATCTCTTTCAAACTAATTATATGCAGCACCCTTATTGACCGAAGCATGAAGATAAGATGTGTTCCTTTCCCTTTCAACACTCCATTTGAGCTTGGCTTGTAGAGACCAATATGAGGCTGCACAATCATACCAAACTCTACTTCATAATGCCTGTAATTAATATTCTGAAATTTCAGAATCAATAAGGTGTTGGGATAAATCCATCTTCAATGAAACATCCTGAAATTTGCGTCAGCTTGCGAGACTCATGTAGCTCTTGACTCCAACAATCTTGAACAATTGCTTTAGATCAAAGTGGATTGGTCAAAAATTCCTCATGCCCAAGAAGAATTCCCCCTCCTGATTGAGAGATGTTCACAGCTGCAACTTTTCATAATGATTGATGCTTGAGCAAAAGATAACAAATGACTTTGATTTATTAACATTTTGACCAGACCAAAGAGCATATAAATTCAAGACTTTTCTGACATAATTAAAGTTCTCTTCTGTGCAATGTATTTCGGCCTTCAAATAATTGCTGGCCCAATCATTGAAAATATTTCGTTTGGATTCATTTGACTTGAAATGCTTTTCTCCTTCGAGACATCATTTGCCAGATTAACTATTAAATTGTCAGATATGCTTCCATAAATTGTCTTCAAAGACGGATTTGAATAAAAGCAATATGAACTGAAGTGAGATAGAACCCAACAAAATTGTTGATGTCCAACATTCTTCACTACTCTCAGCTTCCAAACACCCACAGCTTCAAAGTTTGATCATCACAACAAATCATCAAAGAAACTGAATTTCAAGAAAAGGGAAACCTGGGATGCCGAAGGAGAAAAAGTCCACTCTCAAGTGAATATCATAGAGAAAATGCAACGGATTTGTAGAATTCTGATGCAAGAGAATAGATGAATCCTCCTCTCATTGAAAAGAAGCAAAGCCTTGCATATATAGCCACGTGAGCTGGATATATCTCGGCCCACCCTCCTCACACTGGTTTAACGTTATTTCTTTTGCATTCTCCATTCATTAAACGTAACCCAAATGGAGCTTGCATTCTCCATTCATTCTCGGCCCAGTCTAATAAATTGATATCTTCAATAAAACAAACCCGGGCCTCTAATGAGCATAACGGCCTACCGGATCCGCAAGACAGAACTGGATGATCCTGGATTTCAGACTATGATCCCGGCATTGAGGCATCTCAACGTCCTAGGCTGATATCAAATACCCATCTCGGCTAGCGAGGTGATCATTCGCAGAACATCAGTGGGAGAATCCACTTTGTTCCTTCCACCATCCATAAATGAACTTCTTCCTCATAAGCAGCACCCACAGCAGAAATGGTATCTCGGTTTTGTCACTGTGCCGAGATTACATTATCCTGAACCAACACGCTCCAAAGTCGGAGCTGGGAAACTGATAAAGGTATCTCGGTGCAGTGCAAACATCAGACCCTCTGTTTTGAGTAGACACAGATGACACTCCTGTCAATATTTAGCAATATATGGGCATGCTGCTTCAGTGCAAGATCAGTCGGATCAGCTCAAGTTTCGTGATTTGACATTAAGATGATATTGTGCCCCAGCTTAAGCTTGTTTTCTAATTTGTAGAAAGAGGAAATATTGGCATGCCGAGATGTTAAAATCAATCTCGGCTCCTCCAGAATATTCATCTCGGTTTAAGCAAGTTTACACCCCGGCAACTTCGTAGCATGCTGTGAAAGAATACTCCTTTATTGACATCAAATCAGCACCACTTGCCGACCGAGGTCTTTTTTAACTAAAATCCCATGCCTGTGATATATACTGCAACGAGGGAGTTGAGATGAACTAAAATCCGATGAAGAACGAGCACGACCCCATGTGGCGCGGGTATGAAGATGAAGTTGGTAATTGAACCCTGATTTCCTGCGCTCTTTTATCTCCATTCACACTGGCGTCAATCTGGCCATTGGAAAATGAACTTGGCTTGAAGAAAGTTGCCGAGGCTATGGGAAGGTCGAGTCACGAGCCTTTGCTGGAACAGAAACTCATGATTCGTAATGGCTTGAAGAGGATCGTCTTACTTTCATCCCTGCAACTCCATGAAGAGAATCATCTCGGTACCAACAATTTTACTCTCGGCGTTCTCTATCTTCGTTCAAGCAGGTCAGCCTCAGCATCTCGGCAACTCGGGATGTATTCTTCTTCTGGAATCTTCATCTCGGCACCTCAGAATGAAGGCAAACATTGTACCTCGGCATCCCAATAACTCGGGATGGAATATAATGAAGCCCCTCCGGGTTCCGACACTCATATCTCGGTCTTAAGTCAAACCCGGAATAGTGTCGAATCTTTATCCCGGGATAACATTATCTCGGGAGATCATCACCACTGTATCCCCCATGCATCTCGGCATGCACTGCTATTTGGGTTGATATACTTTAAATCTCGGCAAGTTTGGTGAATGATCTGGGGATCATTGCGGGGCTAGGGCTGGAGATATTGGATATTCGCACACAGTGGAAACTCGGCTTCTTTCTTTCAAACCTTTAACTTGGCTCTGGAACCCGGTTTCTCCCTTTTAATCCTCTATCTCACGCAGGCCATGAACCACGCAGTCTTGCTGAGAAGCAAGTTAGGGGTATCTCGACTTCTCTCCAACCTTTAGAAGGTGGAACTCGGTCTCATGCCTGATTTCTCCCTTGTTCTGTTGGAGACTTCATAAACCGTGGTCTTGGAACGTCATCCTCTAAAATGAACAGGAGCATTTTGACGGATCTCAGCAGGGTCATTAATACTAGGACAAGGTATGGCCTAACCATCGAAATTTCCAGCATCGACCCCTCCAAATTGCCATCGTCTTTTTTCACTGAAGAATCGAAAATTTCCAGGGGCACAAACCTTCTGATTTTTCATTAATTCTCTGACCATGTTTTGGTCGCAGGAATCAAGAATTCACAGAGGCACAGGGGATCATCGCGGAAAGAAGCAGAAAAGAAACGTTGTTCAACAGGCCAAATAAACAACGGTGGAGCTTTTTGACTTTTCCACCAAACGCAGTTCAATACCACAAACCCTTATTACAAAGCTTCATGATTATGGGTTTTGCAGTAGAGAGTTGGAATCATTGACCATCTTTGGTCATGGGAATCAGAAATTGACCGATTCCCCACAGACGGCGGCAATGTTCTAATGTAGAACATAAGTGTCTAGCCCTAGGTGGCCTGATATATTGATGTCGGATCAAATAGCTCTCTCCCAAGGTATCCATGGATGAGATACCTGAGAGGATCGGTGATCTCTGTGCATACATGGAGGCTTTCACCAAAGGGGGTGGGGTGTGTGCTCTGTGTGGCTGAATCGTAAAGGAGAGAGCTTAAGAGATGTGTACCTTTTAGGTTAACCTACTATATATAGAGGCTACTTAGGGTTAGGGTTTGGACTTGTTGGGCCTCTTGTGCCTCCAAGCCCAAATGTATTGGATGTCTCCTGTTGGACCACACTTATGATGAGCGTAATATTTGATTCCATAACAGCTACAATGATTTGCCTCTCTGGTATGAGAAAACTCGAATTTGGAAGTCAAAACTCGAGTTTGGAACTCAAAACTCGAGTTAATCACTAACTGACTCGATTTTGTAATGTCTTCAGCAACTCTGGGGTCTCTGGACAAGGAAAACTCGAGTTTGCAAGAGAAAACTCGAGTTTACAGCAGTGATCAGCAACTCTGTTCTACTCTGTTTCACGTTCAGCTTGGGCGACGCCTGGTAATTCAATGATATCTCCCAAACCAGAAATCGGATTAAGGTGAAACTAGTGGAATATGAAACTAGACTCCCAGTGAGTCATTTTGATATAATATTCAAGCCAAAATGAGTTCAGATGAAGGAGATATGAATTGTAGAAGTTGACAGTGAAATTCACGCCACACAGAAAACCAAGCTTCAATGTTTTGAGTGTATCTCACAAATTACAAATTCGATTGAGCTGAAATTGGTGGCATATGAAAGTAGACTCAAAGGGACTTTCATAAAGATTTGAACAGACCAAAATGAAGTTCATACAAGAGATATATGGCCCTCGAAAGTTTACTATTTATTTCAAGATGTTGCACAGTTTGCTATCAAATGAAGCAAACTCGAGTTTAGAATCAAAACTCGAGTTTCCATCAGACAGAGAGAAATCTTGAGTAAAGAAACAACCTCTAAGCTCGAGTTTACAAATGAAAACTCGAGTTTGCACCTCTGCTTCAGAAAATCACCATTTCGAAAATCTCGTTTTTCATCAAGAACATCCAGATGAATACCCAAATGATTTATAATACTTCTTAACATCATTTATATCATTTGTGTACATGTTTCAGATGATCAAAGGCTGTTAATCTGAAGATCAAGAGTAAAGTAAATGTTGATGTCATAGCTGTTAGTTCTCTATGTGTTTTGATGATTAATAAAAATTGTAAACAAGTATGAATGTTTTAATAAGACAAAAGAGTCAAAAACATTCTGTCATCACAAAACTCGAGCCTAACTAGGCAAGCTCGAGTTTGCTGCAATATCAGGCTATTTCAGCATGACGAACTCGAGCCTGAATAAATAAACTCCAGCCTAAACTCTCCATGGTATAATGTTAAAGAGTTTACAAATGACTAAACTCGAGCCTGTATAGACAAGCTCGAGTTTGCCTCTGGCGGGAAATATTTTCCAATTGAAAACCATCTCTTTAAACTTCAGAGTTTATATTTTTGTGTAGAGTTGACTTATTCCTATGGTTGTAAATTGATGAACACTCGAGCCTGAGTATATGGACTCGAGCCTAATACTTTTGTGTAGAGTTTACTCTATGGTTTGACAAACGAAGAAGAGTTTACAAAACAGGTAAACTCGAGCCTCGTTATTGCAAGCTCGAGTTTTCCCTGGCAGAGCTCCCAAGGTTTCCTTCATTCACAAACTCCGAGTTTATGTTCAAACCTCCAATTCACTCCAATAAGTCATGGAATAAATGAAGTCGAACTCGAGCCTGTGATTATGAACTCGAGCCCTTCGTTGAAAGAAAGTAAAGCAAGTGTACAAACTCCAGAGTTTCTATTCATGCTCCAGACCACACTTCCGAATGACCAAATCTCTTAGGCATGAATAATGTCAAACTCGAGCCTAATCACTAATGGACTCGAGCCTACCGGTGTGTGTGAAATATTGTTTCAGGTGCTCGAACAGTAAAATCTCAGCGATGATTCGAACTCGAGCCTACCTTTGTGAACTCGAGTTTACATGATGAAACAAATTACAAACTCCGAGTTTACATCAAACTCCGAGTTTGCTCCTCGCGAAGATAAACCAAATACTCAAAGTGCCTTACGAACTCGAGCCCGACTTGGCGAACTCGAGTTTAAGACGACAAACAAATATGATCGTTACTGTTTTCATCCTGATTATTTTGAACAACAAGATTACCATTTCTATGCGAATTGATTACATTGATTTAGAGAATTCATATGTATATTTAACCACTCTAAATTAAGAATGTTTCAGGTATTAGTTGGATCAACCAAGACATTGAATTCACGTGACAAATCAGAATGAAGAAGGATTTCACGCGTCTGGAATTAAATCAGCTGAAAATCGAACCCAACGGCTATAATCCTCATCAACCTGAATTTCAAATGAAGAACATGCAGAATTGAGAAGTAACGGTCACATAGCAATTGACCACTATATATAGAACAAGATTACAAACTTCGAAGGAAGAAAATTTAAGCAGAAACGAAAAGCAAGCTCAAGAGTTACATATACATTCAAGATTACAACTTGTAAGGGGAGTGTATCCTAGAGAGAGGATAATCCTTGAGTACAGAGTGTGTATCTGAATTGAGTGATAGTAGAAAAACCCAGAGAGTCTGGGGACTGGACGTAGGTCAAGAGTTTGGACCGAACCAGGATAAACTTTCTGTGTCAAGCTCTTCTTCCCTATCTCTTTACGTTTAGCTTCAGCTTGGGTGCAAGGTTATTTTAAAAGTTTTTAAAATCCCCAATTCACCCCCTCTTGGTGATTTCCTTTCGTTTTCATTTGGTATCAGAGCAAGGTTGTCTATTTGAAGGATTAACATCCTAGACAAAAGATCCAATGGAAGGAATTCTACCCGATGGAGCCTCAATCAACAGAGACCCCCGTGTTTCAATGGAGAACACTACTCATTCGGAAGGCTAAGTTCAGGGTCTATGTAATGGCCTCTGAGTTTGGTTTATGGAAGGTCTTTGAGAAAGGAAACTATGTTCCTTCCTCAGTTGTAGCTGATGTCAGAACTCCCAAGAAAGAAGAAGAGTACGATGACAATGATAAAAAGCTAGTCACTCTCAACACGAAGGCAATCCACGTGCTGCAAAGTGCTCTTGGGCAAAAGGAGTATTTTGAATTTGCACTTTGCCATCTGCTAAGCAAATGTGGGATGCTCTTGAGATAGCCCATGAAGGAACGGCTGCAATCAAAGAAAATCGTATCAATACTCTCATGATTGAATATGATTTATTACGATGAAGCCCGGAGAGTCTATTGGCGAATTTCAACTCAGTTCACTCATCGATCAATCAACTCATTGCCTTGGGAAAAGAATATGAACAACCTGCCCAAGTGAGGAAAATACTAAATATTCTCACCAAGGAATGGGAAGCCAAGGTCACGGCAATTGAAGAATCTCGAGGCGAATCAATGGCCTCCGTAGCAGCATTATTTGGCAACCTCTCTGAGTATGAGGGGAAGATCAAATTCAAGAAAGGGCTAAATGACATCAATGTCAAAAACAAGGGAATAGCTCTTAAAACCATCAAAGAGGTAAAGTCAGATGACGATGAAGAAGATGAAGATGAAGATGGTGAGCTAGGAATGATGGTCCGAAGATTCAAGAAATTCTACAAAAAGGACCAATCTCACAGAAAGTTTCACAAAGGAAATTCTAGCACTGAAACTAAGAAACCAATTATATGCTATGAGTGTGAGAAACCAGGCCACATCAAATCAGAATGTCCTCAGCTGAAAAACAAAGAAAAGAAATTCAATAAGTTCAAGAAAAGAGCTTATGTGTCAGCTATATGGGGCAACAGCTCATCTGATGAAGATGAGGCAGAAGAGGAACAAAGTGCCAATCTCTGTCTTGTGGCTCAAGAGGAATCAGACAACGAAGAGGTAAGTAATTCTGATTTACCTTATGATGAATTATCTTCAACATATGACTCTCTTTACACTGAATTTAAGAAAACTGTAAAAGAGCTCTTATTTTCAAAAAGAAAAATCAAACTATTAGAAGAACAGGTTCAAACGATTCCTATACCTGTTTCTGTTTGTGAAAAGGAAAGTTCTACTTGTCCTAATCATGATATAAAACCAACTTATAATGAATTGTCTACTGAATATAAACTTGTTCAAAATGAATTTGAAGAACTTGCTGAAAAATATTTTGCTTTAAAAAGGAAGAATACAACACTTGAACAGCAAGTAGAAAATCTTTCGGTTCCTGAAAATATCATATGTGATGAATGCCTTATTCTGAAAAAGAAAAATGAATATCTTACGAAGACTCTTGAAAAATTCACTAGAGGAAGTGAAATGCTTGAAATCATTTTGAAACAGCAAAGGTTCACAAATGACAAATCAGGAATTGGTTACAAACCTGATTGTGATAAGAAAAAGGCAAAAAGAAACATGGCCAAAGATCATACATGAATTATTTTCAAAAATCTGTCCATATTTCAAATCCATTTGCACATTGCAACTATTGCAACAGAAAAGGTCATACTACTTCTGCATGCTTTCATAGAAAAGATAGATCAAATAAACCAGTAGGAAATTATCAATGGGTGCCTAAGGGATCCTATGTGATTCCTAAGACACAAACTAACCCAAAAGGACCCAAGAAAAAATGGGTACCTAAGAAATGATACTCATCTTTATGCAGATTTGTCTTAGGGCATCAAATCCAAATAAATGGTACATTGACAGTGGATGCTCAAGACACATGACAGGAGACCAATCCAAGTTTGCTTCAATCAAGCATAAGGAAGGAGGCAAGGTAACCTTTGGTGGAAATCAGTCCGGAAGGATTGCTGGAATAGGAGAAGTTGGAAATAACAATGGACCACAAATCAAAGATGTTTATCTTGTAGAAGGACTATGTCACAATCTTCTTAGTGTGAGTCAAAGCACAGACAAAGGAAATCTAGTCATCTTTGATTCAGAAGAATGCTTGATTGTAAGTAAGGATATTCTCTCCTTAGATAACATTAAATCCAAAGCATTATTCAGAGCTCCAAGAGAAGGTAATTGCTATACTCTTAATCTACTTGAAAACAATTCTGATTCTGAAAAGTGTTTTGTTGGTAAATTGGATGAAAGTTGGTTATGGCATAAACGTTTAGGACATGTTAATATGATTCAACTTGATAAGTTACAGAAAAAGGAATTGGTTATTGGTTTACCAAAACTTTCTTTTAAAAAGGACATGTTGTGTGATGCTTGTCAAAAAGGTAAACAAATCAAATCTTCCTTTAAGTCAAAGAATGAAATATCAACTAATAGACCTCTTCAATTACTCCATATGGACTTAATTGGACCTGCTAGAGTAAAGAGTCTTGGTGGTAATCTTTATACCTTAGTCATAGTTGATGATTTCTCAAGGTTCACTTGGACTATACTCTTACCTTCAAAAGATAAAACATTTGATCAATTTGCTGTGTTTGCCAAGAAGGTCCAGAGCGAGAAAGGATTCTCTATTGCAGGTATTCGTACAGATCATGGTGGAGAATTTGAAAACTATGCCTTTGGAGAATTCTGTGATAATATGGGAATCAACCACAACTTCTCAGCCCCAAGAACCCCACAGCAAAATGGAGTTGTTGAAAGGAAAAATAGAGTGCTCACTGAAATGGCAAGAGCAATGTTGAACGAAAATCAAACATCTCAAATGTTTTGGCTGATGCTATGAGCACTTGCATGCTACATATCAAACAGGGCATATCTCCGGAAGAAATTGGACAAAACACCCTATGAACTTTACAAAGGAAGAAAACCCAACTTAGCTCACTTGCACATCTTTGGATGTAAGTGCTTCATCCACAATAACGGTAAGGACAGCTTGGGTAAATTTGATCCCAAAGCTGATGAAGGTATATTTCTGGGTTATTCAAGTAGAAGTAAAGCATATAGAGTTTATAATACCCGCACTCACATTGTTGAAGAATCTATGCATGTTGTATTCTGTGAAACCAAATCTAACAAACCCTTGGATGATGATGATGATTTTCTTATTTCAAATCAATCTGGTTCAGACTCAGCACCAACTCCTGTTTTAACAAACACTGAAAAAGATTTGCAAAATGATTCTGAAACTGAAAAACATTGTGAAAATACTTGTGAAAACAGTGTTCAAACTCAACCTAAATCATGGAGATACAGTAGGAGTCATCCTCTGGATCAAGTGATAGGTGATGCAAGTCAAGGAGTAAGAACCAGAAGAAGCACTCTAAGTGAAGTCACCTTTTCTGCTTTCATTTCTAAAATTGAACCCTCTAAAATTGATGAAGCCCTTTCAGATAATGATTGGGTTATAGCAATGCAAGAGGAGTTACACCAATTTGAAAGAAATCAAGTTTGGGACTTGGTACCTAGGCCTAAAGACCATCCAGTCATTGGCACTAAATGGGTATTCAAGAACAAACGTGATGAATCCGCCATAATCATTCGTAATAAGGCAAGACTAGTTGCAAAAGGCTATAATCAAGAAGAAGGAATTGATTATGAAGAGACCTATGCTCCAGTAGCTAGATTGGAAGCTATAAGAGTTCTTTTAGCTTTTGCCTGTGTTAAAGGATTCAAACTTTTTCAAATGGATGTGAAGTCCGCTTTTCTAAATGGTTTTATTCAGGAGGAAGTTTATGTTGAACAACCTCCAGGATTTCAAAGTGAACATCATCCAGATCATGTTTATCACCTCAAGAAAGCCTTATATGGACTTAAGCAAGCTCCTAGAGCTTGGTATGAGCGACTAAGCAATTTCCTTCTTGATCAAGGATTTGTTAGAGGTAGAGCAGATACAACTCTTTTTATTAAGAAAGATAAACTTAATAATATACTGATAGTTCAGATTTATGTTGATGATATTATATTTGGTGCTTCAAATAATACTATGTGTGAAGAATTTGCTAAGATAATGCAGGGAGAATTTGAAATGTCTATGATGGGAGAACTCAACTTTTTCCTTGGCCTTCAAATCAAGCAACGCCATGATGGAATCTTCATTTCTCAAACTAAGTATCTGAAAGACCTACTGAAGAAATATGGTCTAGAAGATTGTAATGGAGCAGACACACCAATGAGCTCAACTGCAACTCTGGATGCTGATGAAAAAGGGACTGACTTCAACATTACTAAATATAGAGGAATGATTGGATCATTACTCTATCTTACAACAAGTCGTCCAGACATTCAATTCAGTGTTGGAATGTGTGCTAGATTTCAATCTGCCCCCAAGGAGTCTCATGCCGAACATGTTAAAAGGATTTTCAGATATCTTGCTGATACAAAGACTCTTGGATTGTGGTTTCCCAAAGATCAACATGAACATTTGGTAGCTTATACTGACTCAGATCATGCAGGTTACAAAACTGACAGAAAAAGCACCAGTGGTCAATGTGAATTTTTTGGAGGATCATTAGTATCTTGGTTCAGCAAGAAGCAGACTACAGTAGATGTGTCATCCACTGAAGCCGAGTATGTTGCTGCCTCAAGTTGCTGTGCTCAAGTTCTTTTGGCTAAAACATCAGTTGTCTGATTTGGGAGTTCATCTCAAAGAAATTCCAATTCTCTGTGATAATACCAGCACAATAAGCTTGGCAAAAAATCCTGTGCAACATACCAGAACCAAGCATATTGATGTCAGACATCACTTTATAAGAGACCATGTTCAAAAGAAAGATGTCAAAGTCATGTTCATCCCAACCCACTTACAACTTGCTGATATCTTCACCAAACCATTAGCCAAAGAACAATTTGTGTTCATAAGAAGAGAATTGGGAATGGTAAATCCCAATGAGTTGTGAGTAAATCTCTACCCAATTTAATGTTAGTTATGTTTTTTATGATTATTATTTACTAACTTAAGCATCGGAGTATGTAGATATGTTTTGTGCAGGATGTGTATTGAAATCAATATTCCAAACCATCGACTACAAGTTAGCTGTCACAAACTCGAGCCTACAAAGTTAGACTCGAGCTCGAGAGAACCAGAGAGAAATGCAATTATCTCAGGTCGCCAAACTCGAGCCTATTAGTTGACGGACTCGAGTTCGCGAGAGACAGAGAGCAACTCAGTTAAGAGCACCTGACAAACTCGAGCCTATTAGTTGACGGACTCGAGTTCGCGAGAGACAGAGAGCAACTCAGTTAAGAGCACCTGACAAACTCGAGCCTATTAGTTAACGGACTCGAGTTCGCGAGAGACAGAGAGCAACTTCGCTCGAGAGAACACGATGACTCGAGCCTTCAAGTTTCTAGACTTGAGCCTAGCAAGAAATTTCAAGGGTTCACACATACACTCTTGAATTCCAGGTTAGTACCGTTACACAAAACTCGAGCTTACACTTGTGAACTCGAGTTTGCGACACTAAAATTTTTTTAAAAAAACCTGACTGCTCGTCTTCACTTTATCTCACCCTCAAGCCTAAACCTAAGTTCCTCCCAAATTTCTCTCAATCTTCTCGACGAAAACCGAGAGTATGGCTTCCAAACGATCGCAACTCAAGATTCCCAAAGCTCGATCATCAAGAACCCCAATCAAATCCACCGAACGTTCCTCGCGTCCTCCCGAGCGAAATCGTTTCCCAAACGATTCAAGCACGGAATTGACAAGCAAATTCCTGGTATTCCTTCGACCCAGTCTACTCCTATAACCACGGTCAGGATGGACAATCCTAAGAAACCCACAAATGCTGAAACACCATCCAGAAGGGGCAAAGAGAAGGTCTATAAAACTAGAAAGACCAAATCGAGTCCTCTTGCAACCGGTCAGGCTAGCTCTCAAGCTCAATCATCCTCCCATCATCAAGAACATTCTGTTCCTCAGGTATCTAGAGACACCCCGGCATTATTTGAAATATACAATCACTCTTCAATTCCTAGGGATTTTCTAGTGAGTACGTAACTCTAACGGGTGAGGATGCCATTCGATTCCGGAGAATTATGAGTCTAAGAGCTTTTGTCCCTCAGTTTATGTCAATTTAGATACATTAAAAGAGGAATGTAGTCTTGATCTTACTCATTGGTTTAGACAATTTGAACCTCTCATATCCATTCGAGCCTCATATAGTCCATCCTTTGTCAAAGCTTTCTATTATTGCATGAAAAGTGACAATCTATTGGATAATGATAGAAATCTAATTGAGGAAAGGATTACCACCACCATTAGAGGAAAACAGATTACCATCACTGCTGAATACCTTAATTCCCTCCTTCAAATACAAAATCCTCCTCTGTTGCATCCCCAAACTATACCGATAGGCGAGATATACTCACTCCTCAAACCCGATGAGCCTGTCCCCGATGGTTTAGAGATTCTAAATTTCACTCCAGTATCAATGCCCCCTAAGCAAAGAGCTGCCTGGTACATATATACTAGAAACCTTGTCCAAAAAGGAGGTAACTTCACCCATTTTGCAAAGAAGGACTTTCCTATCTTTGCCTCTATCATTGATCAAGTTCCTCACAATATAGGAGATTGGATCTTCAAAGAAATGTTCAAATTTCGTTTTCATGGAAGGAAAACATCTCAGTGAGCATCTCCACCCTTTTGGTGTCTATGGCTAGCCTCCATGACAAAATGGACAAAGTCTTACAACATCAGTCCATCACTTTTGCTGGCCCTAGCTCCTCGGACCCTCCACCTCCTATCACAATCCCAATCCAACCAACCACCTCCATAGCCCCTGAACCATCTACACATGATCCTGCTCTTCAGCCAACCTCTACCCCATCTGATCCTCCCTTGTTTGCTGATGACAAAGGGGAGAAGAGTTGAAGTGAAGAAGCGATCAATTTAAATGTTTTGATCATTTCTTATATCTTTGAAACTCTAATGTCATCTTGTAATCTATTGAATACTCTAGTTTATGCAATATGACAATATGTATTATGCTCCTCATATCAGTTATGAACAATGCTTATTTGATTCATGTTTATGACTGCTGCTAACTCTGATCATCAGAATCGATTTCTAATGTTAATTTCCAATTCTGATGCATTTACACTGAACATTTATGCTTCATTGATTTCAAATGATCAAACAATGTTTTTAAAAGGAGTTAATTGTTTACAAGTGTTGTCATCATCAAAAAGGGGGAGAATGTTAGTTCTCTATGTGTTTTGATGATTAATAACAATTGTAAACAAGTATGAATGTTTTAATAAGACAAAAGAGTCAAAAACATTTGTCATCGCAAAACTCGAGCCTAACTAGGCAAGCTCGAGTTTCTTTGCAAACAGAGCATATCGAGGCTATTTCGGCATGACGAACTCGAGCACGAATAAATAAACTCCAGCCTAAACTCTCCATGGTATAATGTTAAAGAGTTTACAAATGAGTAAACTCGAGCTGTATAGACAAGCTCGAGTTTGCCTCTGGCGGGAAATATTTTCCAATTGAAAACCATCTCTTTAAACTTCGAGTTTATATTTTTGTGTAGAGTTAACTTATTCCTATGGTCATAAATTGATGAACACTCGAGCCTAAGTATATGGACTCGAGCCTAATACTTTTGTGTAGAGTTTACTCTATGGTTTGACAAACGAAGAAGAGTTTACAAAACAGGTAAACTCGAGCCTGTTATTGCAAGCTCGAGTTTTTCCCTGGCAGAGAGCTCCCAAGGTTTCCTTCATTCACAAACTCCAGAGTTTAAGTTCAAACCTCCAGTTCACTCCGATAAGCCCTGAAATAAATAAAGTCGAACTCGAGCTTTGTCAATATGAACTCGAGCCCTTCATTGAAAAAGAGTAAAGCAAATACACAAACTCCAGAGTTCATATTTGTGCTCTTGCCCACTCTTTCGAATGATCAAATTTCATAGGCATGAATAGTGTTAAACTCGAGCCTAATCACTAATGGACTCGAGCCTGCCTGGTTTGTGAAATATTATTTCAGGTGCTCGCCCGACAAAATGCTCAGCGATGATTCGAACTCGAGCCTACCTTTGTGAACTCGAGTTTACATGATGAGACAATTTACAAACTCCAGAGTTTACATCAAACTCCAGAGTTTGCTCCTCACAGAAGATGAACCTGATACTCAAAGTGCCTTACGAACTCGAGCCTGACTTGGCGAACTCGAGTTTAAGACGACAGCAAATATGATCGTTCTTGTTTTCATCTGATTAGTTTGAACAACAAAATTACCATTTCTATGCGAATTGATTACATTCATTTAGAGGATTCATATGTATATTTAACCACTCTAAATTAAGAATGTTTCGGTATTAGTTGGATCAATCAAGACATTGAATTCACGCGACAAATCGAATGAAGAAGGATTTCACGCGTCTGGAATTAAATCGGTGAAAATCGAACCCAACGGCTATAATCCTCATCAACCTGAACTTCAAATGAAGAACATGCAGAATTGAGAAGTAACGGTCACATGGCAATTGACCACTATATATAGAACAAGATTACAAACTCCAAACATAGAGAATTCAAGCAGAAACGAAAAAGCAAGCTCAAAGAGTTACATATACATTCAGTTTTTTCTTTCTGTATTGTATTTGATATAAAGAGCCTCAGTGTTTATCAATATCTACTCTGTGAGAGAGCTGTTATACAAATTATTCATTCATTGTAATAATCTCAAGTCAAGAGAGTGTGTATCTGAATTGAGTGATAGTAGAAAAACCCAGAGAGTCTGGGGACTGGACGTAGGTCAAGAGTTTGGACCGAACCAGGATAAACTTTCTGTGTCAAGCTCTTCTTCCCTATCTCTTTACGTTTAGCTTCAGCTTGGGTGCAAGGTTATTTTAAAAGTTTTTAAAATCCCCAATTCACCCCCTCTTGGTGATTTCCTTTCGTTTTCACAGAGTTTATGTTCAAACCTCTAGTTCACTCCAATAAGTTATGGAATAAATGAAGTCGAACTCGAGCCTGTGATTATGAACTCGAGCCCTTCGTTGAAAGAAAGTAAAGCAAGTGTACAAACTCCAGAGTTTGTATTCATGCTCCAGACCACACTTTCGAATGACCAAATCTCTTAGGCATGAATATTGTCAAACTCGAACCTAATCACTAATGGACTCGAGCCTACCTGGTGTGTGTGAAATATTGTTTCAGGTGCTCGAACAGCAAAATCTCAGCGATGATTCGAACTCGAGCCTACCTTTGTGAACTCGAGTTTACATGATGAAACAAATTACAAACTCCAGAGTTTACATCAAACTCTAGAGTTTGCTCCTCCTGAGAAGATAAACCAAATACTCAAAGTGCCTTACGAACTCGAGCTCGACTTGGCGAACTCGAGTTTAAGACGACATTGCAAATATGATCGTCACTTGTTTTCATCCTGATTAGTTTGAACAACAAGATTACCATTTTTATGCGAATTGATTACATTCATTTAGAGAATTCATATGTATATTTAACCACTCTAAATTAAGAATGTTTCGGGTATTAGTTGGATCAACAAGACATTGAATTCCTTGCGACAAATCGAGAATGAGAAGGATTTCACGCGTCTGAATTAAATCAGCTGAAAATCAGGAACCCAACGGCTATAATCCTCATCAACTGAATCTCAAATGAAGAACATGCGGGATTGAGAAGCAATCGGTCACATAGCAATTGACCACTATATATCAGAACAGATTACAAACTTCGAAAAGAAGAGAATTTAAGCAGAAAGGAAAAGCAAGCTCAAGAGTTACATATACATTCAGTTTCTTTTACGTATTGTATTTGATATACAAAAGCCTCGGTGTTTATCAATATCTACTGCGAGGAGAGATCTGTTACACAAATTATTCATTCATTGTAATAATCTCAAGTCAAGGGGACTTGGAGATTGGGATTCGATTACAACTTCACGGCGGTGGGAGTGTATCCTCAGAGAGAGGATAATCCTTGATCACGAGTGTGTATCGGGTCTGGTGATAGTAGAAAAACCGAGTCATGGGAGTGGACGTGAGGTCAGAGTTTGGACCGAACCAGGATAAACTTTCTGTGTCAAGCTCTTCTTCCCTATCTCTTTACTTTTAGCTTCAGCTTGGGTGCAAGGTTATTTTAAAAGTTTTTAAAATCCCCAATTCACCCCGCTCTTGGTGATTTCCTTTCGTTTTCAATAGCTGGTTCAGAAAATGAAGTTCTAACGGCTAGTTTCATCTGAGTCTAACGGCTATATTTCTTTATCCAATAGTCATTGAATCTTCTCAACAGCTATATTCTCAACAGCAATATTCTCCACAATTGTCATCAAGCTTCAATCGGTATAAATACCTGTGAGGTTTGAAGTCTACAAAGATAAGAAAAAGCAGAGTATAAGAAAACGCAGAGACACAAGGCTTCATCTTCAACTGCTACATACTCGATATACTTATCATTTATTCTTTGTTTTTCAATGTCTACATAGCTTATCATAGAGAGTGAAATGGGATTGTATTGTGCTTGGTGTTTATCCATTCACTTCAGAGAGAAGATTTATTTGTAACCATTCTATCTTTCTATATGTGGAGTTGCTCAAGATTGGGTGATCTTGAGTGGGAAACTCATTGTATTGATTACTGACTTGTAAGGGAGTGAATCCTAGTGAGAGGATTACTTGAGTACAGAGTGTGTAATCAAGTGGGTGTATTGATTACAGTTTGTAAGGGGGGTGAATCCTAGTGAGAGGATTACTTCAAGTACAAAATGTGTAATCAAGTTGAAAGAATATAGTGGATTGAAAATCTCAAGTGGAGCTTGAGGACTGGACGTAGGTCAAGGATTGGGCCGAACCAGTATAAATCACAGTTTGCATATTCTATTCCCTTATCTCTTACATTTCCAGCATATATGTTTGAATGATTTTTTATCTCTTTATAAATTATTATTGTCATTCAAACTACTTTCAGAAAGTTGCGAAAAGATTTTTAAAGTTCTAAGTTTTTAATTAGACACCCAATTCACCCCCCTCTTGGGTAATAGCCAAGTCTTTCAGTATTATTCTTCCCGCTATTTTGTTTTCATATATTTATCACAATCATTTAGAGTTGTCTATAGTAAAATATTTAAATGGGCTTCGTTATTCTTCTTATTTTTTGTTTTTTGTTTTTTGTTTTTCCTTTTTCTTATTTTCTCTTCACTATCTTGTTTGATTTGTATTTGATTGTGATTATTCTTCCCACCATTTTTCTTCTCTTTCATTCATTTATTATTTGTTACTTTCTATTTTTTTCCGATATACTTATTGTTTATCACAGTTATTTAGAGTTGTTTATATTAAAATATTTAAATTGGCTCCTTTTTTTTTATTGTTTGTTCTTTTGCCTTTTTCTACTTTTCTCTTCTCTTTGTTTTTTGATATGTATTTGATTAGTATTATTCTTCCCACTATTTTGTTTTCATATATTTATCACAGTCATTTAGAGTTGTTCATAGTAAAATATTTAAATGGACTTCTTTATTCTTCTTGTATTTTGTTTTTCCTTTTTCTTATTTTCTCTTCACTTTCATGTTTGATTTGTATTTGATTGTTATTATTCTTCCCACCATTTTTCTTCTCTTTCATTCATTTATTATTTGTTACTTTCTATTTTTTTCTCATATACTCATTGTGTAATACCCCTGATTAAAATAATAATAATAATAAAAGAATTAATATGTGTACATATATAGAGAGAAGTAATCTAAATTGATTTCTAGAGTTTCTCCTAGAATCTAGACACAATAATTTGAAATTTAAAAAAAATAATAAAACAGTTAAGATCACATAATCAGATATGATTAGACTAGATCACATAACAGATTAGGGTTTAAGTGATAAAGGCACGTTCCAACAAAAGATAATAATAATATATAAAATATCTAGAAATTAATAATGTTTTTAGTATTAGTTTATTAATTTGCAATAATTAAATAGCCCAGCCCAATCGCTAAAACCCTAGATGTTAATTATAAACTTAGGTTAGCCGCCTAAACCTAGAAAACGCTCGACTCTTTTTTCTCTCTACTCTTTTCCCTGCTACGGCATCCTCCTCTCGTACTCTCATCATAGCAGTTTTCTAGAAGGCTAGCAAAGACGGAGATCAGGTAATCCTAATTCCCATATAGCTTAGGTTAATTCATACTATAAGTAATCCTAATTCCCATATAACTTAGGTTAGTTCTATGCTCACCTTCCTGGGCTTTCATGATGATCAAATTCTGGCTTCATTATAATGCATTGATTATAATTGAATGTGATTGAGAGTTGAACGGCAGTTTTCCCCTTGATTTGTTTGAATATAAATGCATGAGCGAATGATGCCTTTTATCTTCAATTTTCGAATTTTGTTTCGGTTGCATTCTTCGAGTTTGGCAAGCATGGGCTAAATTTGGTGGAACAAGGATTTTGTATGTTATTTATTGTTTAATCAAAAAGATCTGCATTGTTTAATATAAAAATTCAACGATCATTTATTTTCAATTCTTTCTTGTTGATAAATTTCCTTGAAGTTTTCCCCGGATTATGGCATTTTCTGGGTATAAGCTATACTGTGGGTACGTATTTCGATATTAATTGGATTAGTTTTTAATTAAATTAAAAACAGCTCAAAAGAAATATTTCTTCATTGTGTCTCACCTGCAAAGCAAATACTCCCAAGTTGTGTTGTATACGACTCTTCGCCATATAGCCACACTTCAAATTGCATCTAAGCATTATACCATATCTTTGTGTCTTCATTGTGTCGTGTTTTGTATGTATTAGTGCTTTCTTTTGATAGTTTCTCTGCGACAAAATTTGTGTCAATTAATGCTAAATTCCGATCTAACTTAATTGGATTCACGATGCAAATTTTGACTAGCAAAGATAAAGTTGAGTCTTCTGACATCTAATGAAGAGCACTTAGAGCCTAGAACAGTTGCTTCTTTTAATGAGTAGAGCTAGAGATTTAAATGATGGTCATGAGAATTTCTCATGACAACCTTATAGGAACCCATGAGTAAAATGGATAATGAGTAGAGTTAGAGATTTAAATGATAGTCATGGAAATCTCTTATGATAACATTATAGAAACTCATGAGAATTTATTTTATAGTTTAATTCGAGAATTTTATTTTGTGTGATTAAAATAATTTAAATCGTGGGAGGATAGCTTTGGGATGATACCTCCTAAAGTGATGAACACAACCTTTAGGCTTTATGCCTCCGATATGTATTTGATGTGAACCGATTATATCCGTTCTTCCTAAAGTGGTGTCACGCGGGGTTTCCAGGGACACTAGTAGCAACTTTGGGAAGAGGTGTGCACATGGGACGAAGTATTTTGATGGTCAATTTGATTGATTGTGATCGCGGTGGTTTCCAGTCAAGGTAGGCGGGGTTTCCTGGGTCTACCATGGTTCTCCTCCTACTAAACGATCTAATAGGGTTTCCCTGTCTAAATTAATTTAAAATGATAAAGAATGATATTTGTGTAAATTCTATATGATTATTTTATTTGATTTATTTAAGGTATTTGAGCCACTTAAATCCTATTTTATTGGAATTACTCGTTTGCCGATTTTGTGTATTATGGTCAATGCGTTTATCCTTCTGGGAGCAGATTTTGATGAAGGGTTCTTGAGGTTGGGGCTAGCAGTGAGAAGTGAGGATGACGACGTAGAGATTTCTAGGATTATTTCTAGCTAGTTTTATTTTATTTTTCTTTTTATAAAACCATTTTATTTCAGTTGGATTTATGTTAATGCAATAAGTAGCCTTGCACTTGTCCCGGTACAAGTGTGGCGGTAACACTTCCCAAGGTTGTTTACTCGGAATTCAGTATTTATTTATAAAAACCATTGCACTTTTACGTTATCATAACTGTTAGAAATTGGGGGTGTTACACATTGTTTATCACAGTCATTTAGAGTTGTTTCTATTAAAATATTTAAATTCGCTATGTTTTTATTATTGTTTTTTTGTTTGCATTTTTCTTATTTTCTCTTTTCTTTCTTGTTTGATTTGTATTTGATTATTATTATTTTTCTCACAATTGTTTTTCCACAGTCATTTAGAGTTTTTTATAGTAAATGTTTAAATGGACTTCGTTATTCTTCTTGGTTTTTTGTTTTCCTTTTTCTTATTTTCTCTTCACTTTCTTGTTTGATTTGCATTTGATTGTTATTATTCTTCCCACCATTTTTCTTCTCTTCCATTTCTTTATTATTTGTTATTTTTTTTTCATATACTCATTGTTTATCATTAGAGTCGTGAAATCGGGCCGAGCCCATCGTGCCGGCCCGTTTAGGCCCTGGCCCGTCAAGGGCCGGGCTTGAAAAATGGACAAGATATTTGAAATTGGCCCGGTAGGGCCAGCCTTAGAGGGCCTCGGGCTTAAACGGGCCGGCCCTGAAGGGCCTCGGGCCAGCCCTGAAGGCCCTTTTGACTGTAGCTTTTTCTTTTTTTCCTTTTTTAATTTATTAATTTATATATATATTGTCTTTGTTGTAGAGTTATTTATCCATTTAACTACAAATACATAATAACTATACTCTAATTTTATGATTTGATTTGTTATTTGTTGCAAATAAAATTACTCTTATGTTTAACAGATTAAATTATTTGTTACAATAATAGTCATCGTACTAATGTCGCTTAGTGGTATGTTTCTTATGTTTTATGTGAGTCATTTGTAAACATAGTTTGCTTATTTACTGGATGATTTGTGATGTAATTTACTAATTATATTTCTTTAAAAAAACATAGGAAAATTAATTAAAATTTGGAATAGTAATTTCCTGCCTGGATGGTTTACCGGCCCTAGTGCTCTCAGCCTAGGCTTTGAAAACAGATTTTTTTACCTCGGGCCTCAAGGGTTGGCCCAATTAGGCCTCGACCCTTCACGAGCCCGCCTCTTTTTTGCCGCCTTCGATTCCCAGCTCTATTTATGATAGAGTTGTTTATATTAAAATATTTAAATTGGCTCCGTTTTTCTTATTGTTTGTTCTTTTGTCTTTTTCTAATTTTCTCTTCTCTTTCTTGTTTGATTTGTATTTGATTATTATTATTCTTCTTGCTATTTTGTTTTCATATATTTATGTTGTTTATAGTAAAATATTTAAATGGACTTCATTATTCTTCTTGTTTTTTGCTTTTTCTTTTTCTTATTTTCTCTTCACTTTCTTGTTTAATTTGTATTTGATTGTTATTATTCTTCCCACCATTTCTCTTCTCTTTCATTCATTTATTATTTGTTACTTTCTATTTTTTTCTCAAATACTCATTCTTTATCACAGTCATTTAGAGTTGTTTCTATTAAAATATTTAAATTGTCTCTGTTTTTCTTATTGTTTTTTCTTTTGCCTTTTTCTTATTTTCTCTTATCTTTGTTTTTTGATTTGGATTTGATTATTATTATTGTTCCCGCTATTTTGTTTTCATATATTTATCATAGTCATTTAAAGTTGTTTATAGTAAATATTTAAATGGACTTCATTATTCTTCTTCTTTTGTGTTTTTCATTTTTCTTACTTTCTCTTCACTTTCTTATTTGATTTGTATTTGATTTTTATTAGTCTTCCCACCATTTTTCTTCTCTTTCATTTATTTATTATTTGTTACTTTTTTTATGTACTCATTGTTTATCATAGTGTTGTTTATATTAAAATATTTAAATTGGCTCCGTTTTTCTTATTGTTTGTTCTTTTGCCTTTTTCTACTTTTCTCTTCTCTGTTTTTTGATATGTATTTGATTAGTATTATTCTTCCCGCTATTTAGAGTTGTTTATAGTAAATGTTTAAATGGACTTCGTTATTCTTCTTGATTTTTGGTTTTTCTTTTTCTTATTTTCTCTTCACTTTTTTTATTTCTATTTGATTGTTATTATTCTTCCCACCATTTTTCTTCTCTTTCATTTCTTTATTTTTTGTTACTTTCTTTTCTCTTTTTTTTCATATACTCATTGTTTATATTAAAATATTTAAATTGGCTCCGTTTTTCTTATTGTTTGTGTTCTTTTTCCTTTTTCTAATTTTATCTTCTCTTTTCTTGCTTGATCTGTATTGGATTATTCTTATTCTTCTTGCTATTTTGTTTCATATATTTATCGTTGTTTATAGTAAAATATTTAAATGGACTTCATTATTCTTCTTGTTTTTTGTTTTTGCTTTTTCTTATTTTCTCTTCACTTTCTTGTTTGATTTGTATTTGATTGTTATGATTCTTTCCCCCATTTTTCTTCTCTTTCATTTCTTTATTATTTGTTACTTTATTTCTTTTTTTTTTCTTATACTCATTGTTTATCATAGAGTTGTTTATATTAAAATATTTAAATTGGCTCTGTTCTGCTTATTGTTTTTTCTTTTGCCTTTTTCTTATTTTCTCTTCTCTTTCTCGTTTGATTTGTATTTGATTATTATTATTGTTCCCACTACTTTTTTCATATATTTATCGCAGTCATTTAGAGTTGTTTATAGTAAATATTTAAATAAACTTCGTTATTCTTCTTATTTTCTGTTTTTTCTTTTTCTTAGTTTCTCTTCACTGATTTTTGTATTTGATTGTTATTATTATTCCCACCATTTTTCTTCTCTTTCATTTAGTTATTATTTTTTACTTTCTATTTTTTTTCTCATATACTCATTGTTTATCACAGTCATTTAGAGTTGTTTATAGTAAATATTTAAATGGACTTCATTATTCTTGTTTTTTGCTTTTCCATTTTATTATTTTCTCTTCACTCTTTTGTTTGATTTGTATTTGATTGTTATTATTCTTCCCACCATTTCTCTTCTCTTTCATTTATTTATTATTTCTTACTTTCTATTTTTTTCTCATATACTCATTCATTATCACAGTCATTTAGAGTTGTTTGTATTAAAATATTTAAATTGGCTCTGTGTTTCTTATTGTTTTTTCTTTTGCCTTTTTCTTATTTTCTATTCCCTTTTTTGTTTGATTTGTATTTGATTATTATTATTGTTTCCACTATTTTGTTTTCATATATTTATCATAGCCATTTAGAGTTGTTTATAGTAAATATTTAAATGGACTTTGTTATTCTTCTTGTTTTGTATTTTTCCTTTTTCTTAGTTTCTCTTCACTCTTTTTTTTTTTTTTTGATACAAAAATTTTAGGAAAGGGGTTGGGTTCACTTTTTTATATTAAAATATATAAATTGGCTCCATTTTTCTTATTGTTTGTTCTTTTGCCTTTTTCTAATATAGTAAAATATTTAAATGGACTTCACTTATTCTTCTTGTTTTTGTTTTTCCTTTTTCTTATTTTCTCTTCACTTTCTTGTTTGATTTGTATTTGATTGTGATTATTCTTCCCACCATTTTTCTTCTCTTTCATTCATTTATTATTTGTTACTTTCTATTTTTTTCTCATATACTTATTGTTTATCACAGTCATTTAGAGTTGTTTATATTAAAATATTTAAATTGGCTCCGTTTTTTTATTGTTTGTTCTTTTGCCTTTTTATACTTTTCTCTTCTCTTTGTTTTTTTGATATGTATTTGATTAGTATTATTCTTTCCATTATTTTGTTTTCATATATTTATCACAACCATTTAGAGTTGTTTATAGTAAATATTTAAATGGACTTCGTTATTCTTCTTGTTTTCTGTTTTTCCTTTTTCTTAGTTTCTCTTCACTGATTTGTATTTGATTATTATTATTCTTCCCACCATTTTTATTCTCTTTCATTCATTTATTATTTTTTACTTTCTATTTTTTTTCTCATATACTCATTGTTTATCACAGTCATTTAGAGTTGTTTCTATTAAAATATTTAAATTCGCTCTATTTTTATTATTGTTTTTTCGTTTGCCTTTTTCTTGTAGGATGTAGGCCCACAAGGGTGGGAATCTTGCTAAGTCCAAGTAATTATTGCGGCTACATACCCAAGACTTGAGCATTAAACCATTGATTAAGTTAAAATGATCTCAACCAGAAAATCTAAGCACTTGGTTACTAAGCACCTATGCTTATTGATGTGATGAATTTTGGATGTGGTCATAAAAAAGTTTGGATACTCTATTGATTAAAATTTTTAATCTGTATTTTTTTAATTGATAAACTTATAATTTAAAAAAAAATTATTTATACAATTATTTTTATTTTAGATTATGTATCTATTGAAATAATTTTGTAAAATATTTAATTATAAAATTAAATTAAATCTAAAATATTGAAATTTAATTTAGATGGCATGGTGAGCACCTTATGTTATCATGCTTGAAAATAAGAGCCCATTTGGTTCAAAGAACTTTTAAGGAGGGAAAAGAACTTAGAGGAGGGAAAGGAACTTAAAGGAAGGGAAATGAAGATTTGAAAGATGAGGGAAGATGGCTGATAAGGTGTTGGTTGGGAAGAAAATGAAGGGATGGTAGTTGGTAAAGAATTAAAAAAAGTCTATTTTACCCTCTAAAGAAATTAATTCAAAATAAAAAAAAATATTTTTTTTGCTAAAATATATTTTTGTCAAATTTGTCCAAAATAGTGAATAGTGACGTGGGAACTTGAGATCCCAACAATTTTGGTGGGAACTCAAGTTCCCACAAATGAGAGAAGAGTGGTGGGAACTCAAGTTCCCACAAATGAGAGAAGAGTGGTGGGCTCGGTGTGGGCCTGGTGAACTTAAGGCCTAGAGTGACTTCCCAGACCAAAACATGTTTTTAGGAGGGAATCCTGCAGTAAGCCTCTCATTCCTACTCCTAAATTCCTTTGAACCAACTTGGGCCTTTAAGGGTATGTTTGGTTTGAGGAGGGGAGGGGAGGGAAGGGGAGAGAAAAAAAAATGAGAGGAGGGAATTTTTTTTTGAAAATTGGAGTATATTAGCACTTCACATATTTTCTTCTCTCTCCTTTTTCCCCTCCCTCCTATCTCCCCTCCTTCCTCAAACCAAACATACCCTAAGAGTAAATCATGTTCACGTGGGAAGGGAAAAATCTCTCCCCGCCCCCCGCGTTGGGAAGAGAAAAATCTATATTTATGTTATTAAAAGCGAAAAAAGGTATGGTCCCGGGTAATACCCCACCCTCCACATAGTTGGACACAACTATATAGTGTCTAGAATAGGGTCTTCATTGATTGAGAAAGAAAAATAAATTATACAAGCTTTACTGAGAATTATCAGCATATTATCCATTCATCCTTGATGCTAGTTCTCTTTTCTGTTCCTGAGGTACCAAGAAGAAAGCTGTCATCATATACAGTCATTCTTGTGATTGAAGAGAGCTAAGTTGATAATAGTATAATACAAGTTGGGTTTCATTTCTTTTTTACAATTAAGTGTCTATTCTAGGTAGCGTTAGAAAATTACGTTTACCAAAGTCGAGACAAAGCTCATTTTCAAATTATGTTGGAAAAGTAAGTTCAATTGCCAATTTAAATAGACATTAAGCAAGTCAAAACCCGTGTGTAGTATATTTTCCTAATAATGGGACCACCAAAGCAGGGGCTCATTTGGATTAGCAGTAACAAAAACTTAATACAAGATAAAAGTTATATTATATATGTGATTTATGTCTAGATTGACGATGATAGAAATTCATTTGCACTATGAAAAGCTTCTTTAAAATAGTTTTTAGCCTAAAGACCTATTTAAAAAAGGGTTAAGGAGCGATTTTACCAACGAACTATTGGGCCAGGACCACCCAACACAGCAAACTATTTTTTGGACCAAAAATACAAATAAAGTTTTAAAAACGTTAAAGGGGCACAATGACGTTATAACCTGGAAATGTCCGTCTGTTTTCTTTTTCTTTTTTTCCTTTTTTTTTTTACTAGCTGAACTTGAGCACAAGAACACCAAACAACGCAATTCCTCATGACAGACATCAAAATGCAAAGAATATTGAGTATTGCATCAACCTAGAAGGATCGTGAAGTAACTTCAATGGCACAACTTCAAGCAATGAAGGACTTAAAAAAACAGAGGCAGAGGCAAAAATGTTCTGTCGATCAACTTAAGAAAACAAGGAAACCTCGAAGGACTTGAACGTTACACCCAGGACCGCCTCTTAGAGTGAAATGTTCTTTCGCTCAACAGATCTCTCACTCAACAGAACAGAAAAACGGAGGCAGAGGCAAAAATAGAGGAGAAGGAGTCGACAGAAATAGCTTGACTGGGTTGCTCAACATTAAGAAATCCATCGAAAATGAAGTAAAACATGAACAAATCGATGAAGCAACATACTACAAGCAGATAAAAAGGTTTTACCGGACGAACCTCCAGTTCGATCGTGCTCACCGTCTTCGCTCGACCTCCGTTTTCCCTTTCCTTATCTGAACAAAAATGCCCAAGACAAAAGCCCCAAAAATCACTGATCCAGAAAACCCAACCCTCACGAATGCTTTTCCCTCTCTTCCAATTTTTGCTTAGTCTTCTTTGGTCTGTTTCATTTTTGTTTCTTCCATGGCTTTCTCTGCTCCATCTTCTTTGTTGGAGATGAAGATGTCGAATGAATGAGAGAGGGAGAGAGATGAAATAGACGGCGTTACTTTTCCCTGACGTCATTGTGCCCCTTTAACGTTTTTAAAACTTTATTTGTATTTTTGGTCCAAAAAATAGTTTGTTGTGTTGGGTATTCATTTGCACTATGAATAGCTTCTTTAAAATAGTTTTTGCCTAAAGACCCATTTAAAAAATACCAACTTATATACCTCATTTTATTTTTACCCTATTTTTCTCCTTCCTACCGTATTTTTTTCACCCCCACTTTTCCCAACAGGCCCGTGATTTTTGAAATGAGCATCATTATTATTGTTTTCATGAGGACATAGCGGCTATTGGGGACCACAAGGATGGAACTTTTGTCCCTTTTTTCTGCAGCACTATCTCCAGTCAAGCACTTTCCACCTTTGCTTTAGTCCTTTTTCATCAATATTCAATCTTGTTTCTTTCCATTCCCCCTTTCTTTCTTTCTTATAGCGTTGCTTTGAAATCTCGTAGTAGAATCCCCTTCTCTCACAAACTAGGTTCCTACTTTCGCTTCCCTTTTGTTTTTGCCTTTTGTCTCATTTTCCTGGTAGATCTTCAAACCCCATTTCTTCACCTGTGGAAATGAAGACGATGAAGAAGCTTCGCTGCTATGAGCTTTACATTTTCTGTTATGTGTTGTGGGCTGCTCTTGCTCACTCCAAGCATCATGGTACTTCTATTGTCTTTTTTTCCCCTTCCATCTTTTGACATTTTGAACTGTCCCTGTCTATACTTGTTACTTAAAATCCCATAGTTTATCTATGCTTGTGTTCTTCGTAATGGGAGGTCCTGTTAGGTTGTTCTGATAGTATCTTTGAATAACTTCAGCAGTACTTTCTGTTTTTTATACATCTATCTGGTATCCAAGTAAATACTGGCTGAGATTTGTGCATTTTCGTGTCAAATTGACTTAGTAGTATCTTTACAGCTAGAATAGTTAGCGCCTAACGTGTGCGTTAAAGAACACTATAATGTTGTTATTAAGCTGTATTTGCACATTATAGCTGTTAAAGAACACTGTTTTTATGTGTTTTTATGAAGTATGGGTGTATGTTTGCTTCTTGAGGCCTGCTCTTTCTAGAAAGCTGCATCCATTGTCCCCTCATTAAGATTTTAAGGATGGTTGCAAAATTAACTAAGTTCATTTAGGACCCTTAGCTCGGTTTATTCCTGTTGGAGATGCCTAGAAACTTTACTCCCTTTTCCTGTTGCTTTTCTCAATAATAAGGGGCCAGATATATAAGCAGCTGACAACGCAGAAACTTTTTCATCTGCATTTATTGTATTGTTTATAGGAAGCTGTTTATGCTAATTGCCTGCGAAGGCTTTCACCTGTAGGTTTCAAAGTAATGGGTATACTAGAGTAGCTGCAAAGTCTCCAATAAGGTATTTCCATTTCTAAATTAGCTAAAACAACTGTTAGTATAAATGGTGGTCTATGACAAATTAAAGCCTTGGACTACTCAGAAGCTAACCATATCTTATTGAACTCAGTGTTCTACATTTGGATCAGCAAAAATCCATTCTCTTGCTGTTTTTGTCAAGTGCATGCTTTTAATTCAATTCCAGAGGCATGCAACTTTTGATTTTAGAAAGCATAACTTTATATTCTATTCCATTACTTGCTTAATGGCAACACTATATCTACTTTGACACACAAAGGGTACATATTTTTCTTTAAAGCTACTTTTGGCAAGAGCATATGCTTTATATTCTGACATAGGTCGTACTTTTGGGGCTGTTAGCCATTAATTATCTCACAAAGCCTCTAACAAGCTAACCCAGAGGATGCTCAGACAAAATGGTGTTCCATTTATGATAACATTAACAAATATAGTTTCAATGCTTGCCAAACCCATATCATGTTTTACACAATAGATTAGAGTATCTTGTAACAGGCGGTGAAGAAATTCAATGCCTTTCAAGCAAGTTCCAGTTAATTAGTTCATGAGGTCAAGAAGCTATATCTAAGTGCTTTTTGAATAAATATGTTGTTCTCTATCTTCCCTATGATTCATGAGGAATGCTTTTGCATCTCGGACTCCTAAATCATTGTATATAAAGTTTGGTAGGATCTGCAGTAGATTTCCAGCAATTTTTCTTTTCGTCTGCTACTATTTTGTCTTTGTAAATTAATATGCTCATTAAGTACAAAATAGGTTCCTTGACTGAGCTACATGTGTTGCAATTGACCAATTCATGTCTTGCTTAAGCATTTGGAGAAAACTGCTGTATTTGCGCTTAGCATAACAAGAAGAGAATTTATTGTGATTTGTAAAAAGTTTAACTAAAATTTAGTGTAAAACTAGAATAGATCACGAGTGAAAATTGACACCCTTCTAAAATTTAAGTAGGTAGAAAATTTACGATAAAATCCAAATAATAACCTTATTTTAAATAATTTGGTTCTTAGAATATATTTATACAATAGTTACAACTAACATCAATCATTTTTCAAATATTCACTTTAACAAAATTTCACCAAAAGTGGCAACTCAATCTTCCATTATATACACTGCTTCCTTCTATGTTTTCTAACTTTAAAAAGGAAATTCATGGGATGGGCTTCCCTAATTAGTTTGTATCACTGCATGGTAAACAACAGGAAGCAGCTATCCCAACTCATCTTATTTTCATAAGTCATATTTTCTTGATGATACACGACAGTGATTTGATGCTCTCCTTGATCCTAATAAAGAAATAAGGCCTAATAAATCTCTCCAGTTCTTGATGCTCTCCCTGATCCTAATAGTACAATCTCTAGGTTTCCTGCCTCATCTTTCTTTGACAAGTTATGGACTAGATTTGTTTTCTCTTCACAAAAAGCTCAGCAACAATGGGTAGGTCAGTGCAAAATGGTTTCAATTATAACAAGCTTTGCGGAAAAAAATTAATTCACTCTGACTGATAATCCTTTAAAAAATTAATTGAGACAAATTCTTTACTTTTCTGAGCAATGAATTCCTTTGAAAATGATACAGAAAAGGTTTTAGGAATAAGCAACCTCATAAGGGGGCAACTGTCTGAGAATCCTTTAGAAAATTAGTCTAAGCAACCTCACAAGCTTTTCTGAAAAAATTTGAATAAAACTGACTGAGAATCGTTTAGAAAGTTAGTTAAAACAACTTATTTTCCTTTCAGAGCAATGAATTTCACTGTAAGTGTGATTACAGAAAAGGTTTTAGGGATAAGAAACCTCATAAGGGGGTGAAAGGCTTGGTAGTTGAACAGAGGAGGATTACTCTTATCAAACACAAAAAGTAGGATCCTGTACTCTACAACCGAGTTCAAAACTTTTATATATCATTAAAGATAGTTGTTATTGCATCTTTAAATTGGGGAATGAATTGTAGAAGTGATGCTTATATAAAAATATAGTTCCAACAGCTGTTTTACAAGTATGTTACTGTTTGATGAATCTGGTTTCTAAGAAAAGAAAGTGTCAAAAATTGATTGAATTTGTTTGATGGATCCCAGGTTTGAACAATATCTTTCGCTGATTGTTTGAACTTAAGGCTTAGGTTTGGTATCATTTTGAAATTAGAGGTTTGGCTGTTCTCTAATAATAATAAGAAAATTAAGTTTGAATATACTCCTGGAGACATAACAAATATGGAAATGAAACTTCGTAAACACTCTCTGTTGCAAGGGTTTAGAGTTAGGGCAACTACTTGTAGATCTTACAGTATAGAAAATAAATTTTGTACAATAATAATAGTTAATACCCAAGATGGTCAAATATGAAATAGAAAATAGAAGGATTCATAATTAGAATATGTGTAAGCATCCATTCACTACCCTATTCCTATGGTAATTGTCAAGCAATGATGTAGAATGTTTTGAACCATCACCTTAGAACCCAAAATATTCATAGCTTCTTGAGAAATCTGCGGGTCCATGTATTGCAGTTTTCTTGTTAGGCTCAGAAACATCTTGCTATGGAAGATTGACTTTTCCCCCCCTTAATTGTGCTTAGTCCATTTACTTAAGAGTCTATCAATATATATGTAGCTGGATGTGACACTTTTAGCGCAATTAGGCTGAGTAATGGTGGCTCCAGAGCTTGGATACCTATTGCAGATCCAACTATATACTCCATCCAGTCCTTAATATAAGATCTATTTACCTGATTTGATTAGATTAAAGAAGTTACTTAATATGACATGTTGTTTTAAAACACCTTAATCATATTCCTTAATTTCCTCCCCTCTCTCTTACTTGATTAATGTTGAGGGAGCATCAATACAGATAAATTAGGAAATTGAAAAATATGGAAATAGGTATTAAATTTAGGACTAAGATCAACTCCTTAATTAGGTTCAGTATTAAGGACTGGAGGGAGGATATATGTTCAATCAGGAAGCCTCTTGCACTTTGGTAACTACTTTGAGATTAAACAAACATTATATAATTCATGATGGAAGATAATAAAATATAAGGGCCATTTAATTACTTTATTCATTGCTATTCACATGGAGTCATGGAGATAGTTAGGGGATTGAACTGGTGTAACGTAACAACATTGCAGATAATGTACAGTGAAAAACATCAAAGTTACTTTAGATGAAACTGGAGATAATGGATTGAACTGCCATCAGTCATCACCATCTTCATCATGATTTTTGTTGATTGATTTAATTTCATCGCTCTTCAATTTTTATTGGTGTTTTTCAGTGTTTATCTTGCTTCTCTTGGTTTAATGTAGTCGGAATACATTATATATTGTTAATTAGAATGAATCTGAATGGTGCTTGCATCAAACTAATAATAACTAGGATGTGGAGGTTGAATTTTCAGACAAGGGAAAGCATATAGAATTATTATACATCTACACTTTCACTCAAAAAAAAAAAAAAAATTTACATCTACATTTGGTATTTATGTCTCGGAAACTCTTTATGGGTATGTAAGTGGAATTGGGAGCCCTACCCAAAAGCTAGCTGTTGAGGTGGGACAACTAACCCCCTTAAACACTTCACTGAGCTTCCCACACTACTCAATGTGGGATTTAGTATGCCATACTACAAACTGCAAAGTTTCCATCATTTCCAAAATTCTGTTTGGCTTCCATTTGAAATGCACTTTTGCAAGATCCAAAATTATAGAAGACTTGTGCAATTTTGAACACACACATTTTTGCCCTACTAAATAGGTAGAGGCAATTTTAGAATATTGAATGAGCCAAACACGTTTGATTCCTCAAGAATGTAGCAAAATATTCTCAAGAATATTTGTCATAGACCAACCTTGAAAATTTGTTATTTTTCGGGAATGACATTCCATTTATTGTTATGATCTCTGTCCTGTAGGTAACCCGGCAAATGATCTTGTCAGCATCATCAATGACAACCGAACAGCTCACAAGCTCCCACGCCTAAATGACAGTCCTGGTCTCAGGTGCATGGCCTTACAGTATGTGGAACTATGCAAATGGAACTGCACAGAGAACAACTTGGTGAACTGCAAGCCATCAGAAGATGACTTCACCGAAGTATTCGCTCCCAATTGCGGTGTAGAGCTCCCCACTTTCGGCACCATAACAGGGCAATTAGTAGGCTGTCAAAAGAAGTATGTAGAGCCACCATTAGCATTCTCCAATATTCTTGTTAAAGACAACAGATCTTTGTCTCTGCTGAGAAACAAGTCACATACTGAGGTTGGAGTTGGCATGGTTGGAGTCCATAAAGGTTCATTCTTTTGGTGCATTTTGTTCAGTAATGGCCTCACAAATTCCACATTTGTCCTTGAAAATCGTGGCGCAGGGATCAAGCAAAAAATAGGGTGTCACAGTGGAAGCAATGTTACATGCAGTGAGGGAGAGAAAATTAGAGCAGATTTTTTCTTGTTCTTTGTATCTATTAGTAGTGTTGTATTCAGTCTTTTTTGGCAACTGGTTTAGTGGTTTACCTTTGATAATGCAAGTTACAGTATGTTTTTTGTTTACTTGGCCATGCCTCTTGATAATGCACCCATGTATTCTTGATTGTTAGATTGTGTGTTGCTCGCCTCACGAAAGCAAACAGAAATTGGAAGTGTAGACACATCATAACAAGCGAAGAAAAATTTTAGGGAAAACTACATATAAGGACTACCGAGATCTGGAAATCTCAAAATGATCTCTTGAAATGGTTTAATTCTTATGAAGTATTTAGGGACTAATGTGGAATTCATTTTTTTGTATGATGACCTAATTGTCCTCTGTATAATTAGTTGTTATTGTCATTTAATTAGTTAAAGTTGTTACTTATTATACTATTGTTGTCATTAACATTAAGCAAGAACATGTTATAAAATTAGTTGTCCCTGCCTTAATTGTTGTGTCATTTGATAAATTAAAAGTATTACTTGTTAAACTGATGTTGCCTTTTTTTCCTTTTGTTCTTTTTTCGTTTTTCAAATTCCAAAGTAAGGATATTTAGGTAATTTTATTACAAAATTTAATCATATACTCCCATAATTCATTTTCTAATCAAAATTATATAATGATATGATGATTTTATTTATGTGTGTGTATTTTATTTTGGTAAAATTAGTTCATCGCCTTAGTACCGTTGGTTAAGGTGCAAATTTCAATTGTTTTGTTGTAAGATACTCCTCCAATCCTAAATATGATACAAAATTAATTTTTTTTAAAGAGATTAAGGAAGTTAATTAAATTATTTTAGATTTTTTTTTCTTCAAACTAATTAGTTTGTCTAATAAAATAATATATAAAGTAGAAGGATACACAACATATAATATGATTAAGTAACTTATTTACCTTCCTTAATTTTTCTTAAAAAGTCAACTATGTCTTATACTACCTCCGGTCCTAATTATAGGAACACTTTTGTAGTGCAATTTGCACTACAAAAATGTTCATATAATTAGGACCGGAAGGAGTACTAGCTTTTATGATAGGTATCAAGTTCAAGTCTGCTATACTAAAATCCTTTAAGTTTTACATAAGACATACTTTTGGTCCTTTAACTTTATAAAATATACTTTTGGTCCTAAAATTCTAACAGCGTTAATGTTGCCAATGGAAAACGCTGACGCAGCGAACTCATGTGATGACTAATAACATTTAATTACACAAATTTTATATATTCGTCAATTTACCTATATTTTAAATTTAAATTTAATATCATTTAATTACACAGTCATCATTTAAGTTTGCACTGTTATAACTTGAGTTTGTATTTTCCGTTAACAAAATTAACGGTGTTAGAATTATAGAACTAAAAATGTACTTTATAAAGTTAAGGGATTAAAAGTATACATTATGTAAACTTAAAGGGCTAAAAATATACTTTAATCAGTCTATTATAAATACAGAAAACACCTTTTAAGAGAACTACCTTTAATTGAGTTCCATAATGCTGGAATATGACTAAGCAATTGTTTGCCAAAAAAACAAACTATGATTTTAGAAGTTTGTTTTTTGTTTTTTTTTTCGACAAAATTTATTTTACATACTTATCTTTTAAATCATAAAAAGTATTTTTTAAAAAAGTTAATCCAAACATACACTAAGTCATCTCCATATTAAAAAAATCTTCTAATCATGATCTCGGTGGCCTCACATGCATCATTAAGTCATCTTTCCACCCGTTTCAACAGTGTTATCGGGCCCTTCCAGAACATGGGTACACCATCGTCATATATTTCTTTAAACAAAACATTTAAGAAAAAAACGATTGTAACAAAGGCAATAAAATTGTACCAAAGATCCACCATCTTGTTGGCCTCTTCCTCTTCACCTTCCATCATGTCTTCCTTCATCCTCTTCGTCAATAAAGCAGCAACCAGAATCGGAAAATTGCAAACCACAAAATCCTTACTTGAACAACAATAGTGTGCTGCAGCGAAGGAGATGGAGAGACAAGCCCGAACGGTGACAGTTACAGTGGAGATGAGGCTCGAATTTGGAAGTGTTGTGTGTTGCAGCAAAGCTTGATGATCGTGGAGGAGATGAGGTTCAGATTTGGAGGTGCTGTGTGCTACAAGGAAGCTTCATGGAGGAGAAGGCGGCGGCCATGGAGGAAACGAACTAAGGTTAGTGATGATGGGGGAGGGAGGAATTTTGTTTACTTGCGAGGGATATTTTCTTCCCCCCAAAAAAAAAAAAGAGTAGAAGGCCAGCTAAGATTAAAATCAAATTAATTTTTTATATTTTCGATAATAAAAATATAGATGAGAATAGCACAATAAATATTTTAGTCATCATCTTAATTAAAAGGGCATTATAGTCTTTTAATAAGATTCAGAAATCGGCCTTTTGGCCTAATTAAAGATTTATTAAAAATATAGGCTTGAATCTAGTACTTCACATGAATTTTATTATGATTGTTCATATAATTTTCTATCATTTTTTGTAAAACAACTGATGTCAACTTGACATGCATGAAACAGCCTTTTCGCTAGCATTTTTCTTGGGAAAATTATTAAGAAGTTCTAAAGAATGGATTCAATCACCCAAAAGTCGTATAATAACTAAGGAGCATGCAATAAGGACAAGTTTCAATGTGAAAAATGTTGGTATAGTATGTCAGGTTCATACATGTGACATGTGGGAGGGATTTTCAGCCTACACCAACACGACACTTGAAACATTGACAAGGCGAAAAATGACAATAGGTCTATGTTGCTCACTTGTGATTGAGAATTTTTATAATTAAATTATTTCTTTAGGCACTTATAGTAATTCTCTCTCTACCCTCTTTTTGAAAACTTCTCTAACTTTTGTTTGTTACCTCATAAGACGTTGCTCGAACATCAGGCAACACCCCAAAATTGACCAACATGGAATGTATTTGGAATTGATGACCTTCTATAACAGTTGTTTGGTTCCTGGGTATGTTTGAAAATTTAATTTCGAACTTGTCAATGCACTTGTTGTACTTGTGAATTTTCAAAATTGAATTTTTCGAATACAATCTTTTCAATAGATTTTGAGACCAATGTTAGTAGTCACTTTTGAACTATGTTGTCTTATAGAAGGGATCCTTGTGGAACCCAGAATTGGAACTGAATTTGAATTATGTTGTAGTGGAAGCAGTACATAATTGGAAGAGGCCAAAAACTGTAGTAAAAATACTCAATTTGCTAAATCTTGCCAAATGTATTCAGAATGTTTCTTGAATCGCTTGCCATTGATAAAAGTTCAATTGAATCGAACAGAGGACCTTCAGTATGTGTTACTGGGTTTCTTCCTAGTGGTGGCCGAATGTGAAGGAAAGAAAGGATTGGGGTATGTCCTATTGAAACAGGGAAAAATGGTGGTGTGTGCCTCTCAGTTGTTGAACCTTTTGAGATGAATCATTTCACTCATGAATTTGAGCCGGCAGTGAATGCGTTTCTTTGTGAGAGAGTTATTGTCATTCAATTGTTTGTTGTAAAATCTTAAGGTAGTGGGAACTTGAGTGTGGTTGTCTGATTACAGTTGTAAGGGGCAGTGAGTCATGTTGAGGATTACTCTAAGCTTGTATAATCGTTGAAAGATAGTGGAAATCTTAGAGACGCTCTAAGGATTAGACGTAGGTCAGGAGATTAAGGGCGAACCAGTATAAATCTCTATGCACTCTTCAGTGATATCTTTCTAACCTTTCCTTCCTAATTTGATTATTGGTTAATATCATTTTAATTTTTATAATTCATCCCCCTCTTGGGTGATTCGCTATAACTAACATTCTACTGATGTGAAATTTGGGACAATAAGTACTGAAGTTTCAAGAATTCTCCAGGTATGAAAATATCATTGTTAAAATTGCTATTGATGTCAAAATAGGTATAAAAGTTGTTAAAATACATATAAGCTACTGATTTGAAATTTGGGACAATAAGTACTGAAGTTGTTAATATGAGTAAGATAATGTGCTTCTGGAATTTAACATAAACACTAATATGAAGTAGATACAAGAGTAAATATCCTTTTTGGTCACTGGAAAAAAGTACGGACCCCTTTTTGATCCCTAACTAAAAATAACTCGTCCCGTCATCCCTGGGAAATCAAAAAACATCCCACGTTAGTCCTTCCGTCAACTAGCTCCTAACGGCGTCACTAACGTTGCTGATGTGTAATGTGAGTTGGTCCAATCACATGCCACGTAGGAAGGCCAACACGACGTCGTTTATAATTTCATTAGTAAATATCATTTTTGGTCCCTAGAAAAAAGTACGGACCCCTTTTTGATCCCTAACTAAAAATAACTCGTCCCGCCATCCCTGGGAAATCAAAAAACATCCCACGTTAGTCCTTCCGTCAGTTAGCTCCTAACGGCGTCACTAACGATGTTGATGTGTAATGATGTCTATGGTCGTCAAATATAACTTCGTCTTTAACTTCGTATACGTTATCGTCAACTCCATCAGTTTTATGGTCTCCAAATGATGTCTATCTTCAGTTCCTTCGATGCTCTCTGAGCTGAGTTTTCCTACGTTCAGAGATCGCGCTTGTATATTGATGCCCCAAATCTCAAGCCCAAGCCCGAGCAGAAGCCTTCTTCCCCCGAGAAGAAATCGGCATCTCCAGATAACTCAAGGCCCCGTCGCCGTCGCCATCAACGCAACCCGATGGAGCCAAGCAACAACGGCAGTGCTTCTCGCCTAGGTTTGCGCCGGAGTTAGACGGTGTTCACTGCTTTGAATATTTATACTTCTCTAAATCCAACGGTGAGGTCAGTGAATAGACTTTTCAACGAGTAAAAAATGTTGAAGGTAATGAAGCACCCTGCACCATTCAATCAAGAACATGATGAATCAGTGACTGGACCATGGTGATGCAAGACATTAAGCTTACTTGGCATGTGACTAGACCAACTCACGTTACACATCAGCAACGTTAGTGACGCCGTTAGGAGCTAGCGATGAAGGACTAACGTGGGATGTTTTGATTTCGGGGATGACGGGACGAGTTATTTTTAGTTAGGGATCAAAAAGGGGTCCGTACTTTTTTCCAGGGACCAAAAAGGGCATTTATATAAACGACGTCGTTTTGGCCTTCCTCGTGGCATGTGGTGGACCAACTCACGTTACACATCAGCAACGTTAGTGACGCCGTTAGAAGCTAACTGACAGAAGGACTAACGTGGGATGTTTTTAGATTTCCCAGGGATGACGGGACGAGTTATTTTTAGTTAGAGATCAAAAAGGGGTCCGTACTTTTTTTCAGGGACCAAAAAGGGTATTTACTCTAGATACAATCAATCTTCATGTAATAACTACAAAAATATTGTCACCAATACAATAACCACGGACACAATTGCAATTTCCAAAAGACAAGTGGTCAATACAATCAATATGTACGATATCTTACTTCACAACTAATCCTAGCTACATTCAAGTTTAACAGCCTATTTGTTTCTCTTCCTCTGGAAGCTCTAGTCCTTTAATTCTATATGCTATTGATCTTGGTGAATTTTAAGATATTGGCCTGCAGAAAGATGATAACGCTTGTTGGTTATGGGAGCTTAAGTGAGTTTTGATAGAGCTTTCAGTGTGTTGCTACAGAAAATTATGCACTAGTGGATTTTATTGGATATCTTGAATTATTTCAACCTCCTTCAATGTGTAGCTTGCCAAAGACTGGTTCTAGATATTTTCTAACTCCTCAGGTGCAGTACGTAAGATCAACTCTTTAGCCTTAATTCCTACTTCATGCAGAGTAGAAGTAGCATTTGTAGAACAAATAAACAGTTCAGAAATACTAAAGAGAAAGAGTATTTTAATTGTCAAAATGTGCTTACATCCAAACATCAATTCTACAGAAATTCCACAATTGTTTCCAAACTTCCGAGAGGTACAAATGCAGTCAAGACAAGTAAGAAAAATAAGCAAAAGTCTAGAAATGCATAGAACCAAAATATCACCAAACAATATTGGTAATGTCACAAATTGTAAGAAATCTTCATATTTATCTCACAAAACCGTTCATTCCAAGTTAACATTAAGTGGCATGAATGCAATGATATGCCTATACATAATTGAAAATCCCACATAGATAGTAGGGTCTAATGTAACCTTACCACGTGGCACTTGGCACACATAGATATGTTGGATATGAAGTTTTGATGATGCCAAATATAGATGTCATTATTAAGAGCAAAAAGTTTACATAATATATTTATCTCCTATGTTGACTAACTACTTTGTTTAATTTAGATTAATTCAAGTTGAATTATAGAGAATGATCAAGAAAGGAGATTGAAGAAAGAAGAACTTGTCAAATATTATGAGAATATCAATATTCAAGTCTCAATGATAGATTGGAAGTTGGAATGGCTCAATTCATATCGAAATAAGCAAATTCAAGCTCACGATGAAATGAACTTCAAATACTAAGTACAACCTTCAAATAGTACCATACTTGAGTACAACCTTCAAATACTTGAGTATGAACTTTGTGATCTGCTACTTTGTTTGCCCTTGTTCAGCGTTCTACTTGAGTGAGCTTCGGTTATTCGATGATATCTCTCAAACCAGAGATTTGATTGAGTGAAACTAGTTTTCATATGAAACTAGACTCTCAATACATCACATAAACACCAAAATCAAGCCCAAATGAGTTCAGATGAAAGATATGAATTTTAGAAGTTGGTACTTGAATTCATGCCACACATTAGACATAGGTTCAACATTTTGGGTGTATCTTACAAAATATACATCCAATTGAGCTAAAACTAGTGGTATATGAAACTAGACTCTAATACCTTTTAAAAAACATCAAGATCATGAAAAACAAAGATCAACTTGATGAGATATGATTTTTTGAAATTCATAGTTAGTTCAAGATGTTGCAATAACGTTGGTTAAGAACAGCTTCTATTAATCTGATCGAAATTCTCAGCATATAATGAATTTGGAGCTGTTTCTTTTTGCATTGGAAAGAAAACTTAGAGCTTTTTGGAGATAGGTGATTTGCCAATTTTGGAGCTATATTGAAGACATTATGTTTACTAGAATTTGACTTTCATGCTGTCAATGTTCTTGCATTTAGGAAATCACTTCATTGTGGAGATTAATCTTTGCACAAGATCAATCAAGTGTGAGGAAAGGCTTGACACTCTGACGATAGGATGATCATGAAGCACAATCAAAGTATATTTCTCTGGCACTCGAGTATTGCACTTTAGTATGTCTTTCCAATACGTGAGTATGAGTATCAGATGAGTGTGTTAGTCCTGGCTTTCACCCAAGAGGGGGGTTAATTGGGTGTCCGATAAAACTTTGAAACTTTGAAGATCTTTTCACAACTTACTAAAAATAGTTTGTATGACAGTAAGGATTTATAAAACACTAAACAGACATACAAATATATATGCTGTGAATATAAGAGATAAGGGAAGAGAATATGAAAACATAGATTTATACTGGTTCAGCCAATCCTTGACCTACGTCCAGTCTCCAAGCTCCACTTGAGATTTTCAATCCACTTTCTTCTTGTTTAATCCGGGCACAAGAGAAGCCTTTACAAACCCACAAGTTTAGTCGGGCACTTGTGCAGCCTTTTTCAAATCTCTTACGAGATACTCCCCCTTACTCACTGTAAGTATACAACCTTTGTAATGAATGATTATAGATAATCTTCTCTCTCAGAAGTGATAAAGATAAACACTGAAGCTCATTACAAATAATCTCACTCTCTAATATAAACTATATGATCATTGAGATAATCAGAGAGTAGGTGTATGTGTATATCAGAGTATTGACATTTTGAAGATGTAAGCTCGTGTCTCTGACATCTTCTATCTTGAATGCTTCTGCTTTCTGCTTTTATAGTTGATGAAGAGTATTCAACCGTTTGAACAATTATTCCCATTTAGCATATGACCGTTATGTCATTTAGTGTCTTCCCTTTATTTGTGCAGGGAATCACTCTGAGTAATGGCTATATCAATTGTTTCCAAAATGAAGGACTTCATCTTCTTGACTATTTCTCTGTTCGTTGACACGTGAAATCAATGCTCTGATTTGTTTTGTCGTTAATCAAGTGTTGATTACCTGAAACTCATTTAAACAGAATGATTAAATAGAAATTAAACGAGTTTGAATATGATCAGTAATAATGGTAAGGTGACCCAATAATTATCAGAGATAATCAATCAGAGATAGCGTATCGAGAATCTGTTCGTATCGTTGATGCTCGAGCATGATGTTTTTCGTTGCTCGGGCAAGCTCTCTCAAGAAACAGGATTCTTCGTTGATGCTTGAGCATGCCATTATGCTTGCTCGAGCAAGCCTCAGGCAGAGGCGAGAATGAGTGCTTCAGTGATGCTGCTCGAGCATGATTTTACCTCTGCTTGAGCATGCATTTTACTCTGCTCGGGCATGACTCTTCAATTCGCAAATTCTTGCTTTTGGCTCGATGATGCTCGGGCATGCCAAATGTTCTGCTCGAGTAAGCTTTTGTCTTTGAGGCTTCTGATCATATGCGAATAAGTATAATACTCTCCAATACAAAGCTCATCAAGTCTTCTTTCCAATGCAAGAAGAATCAGCTCCAAACTCATTGACCAACGTTTTTGCAACATTCTGAACTGACCGTCCACTTTCGAGGGCCATATCTCCCTGTTTTGAAATCCGTTTTGGTTGGTTCAACTCTTTCTGGAAATACCTTTGAGTCTAATTTAATATGCCACCAATTTCAGCTCAATTGGATTTGTAATGTGTGAGATACACTCAAATTACCGAAGCTTGGTCTGCTGTGTGATGTTGATTTCACTGTCATCTTCTAAAATTCATATATCTCTCATATTAACTCCTTTAGACTTTAATCTTATGTCAAAATGACGCATTGGAAGTCTAGTTTCCAAAAAAATTGGTTTCACCTCAATCGGACTTCTGGTTTGAGAGATATCGCCAAAATACCAGAGGTCGCCTGAAACAGAGCTGAACAGAGTAGCTGAAACTCGTTGTTGCTCGAGCACCAGGTTTGCTTCTGCTCGGGCAAGCCATTTTTCATGCTCGAGCAATGACGTTTTTCTACTCGAGCATGAGAGGATTTTTGCGAGAAAATGGGCTGGAAGTGTACCTTGCTCAAGCATGACTTTGGTGTGCTCGAGCATGACTTCAGGAATGCAATTGTAGCGTATTTTAACCCCGAATTGAGCCATTCCAACTTCCATATCATCATGGAGACTTCTAGAATCAATCTAAAACTTGTATAATGATTTTATCATTCCATTTAACAAGTTCTTCTTTCTTTCCTCTTCTCTTGATCATTCTCCATAATTCAATTCTTCTTTCTGCTCTTCTTTTCTCTTCATCATTCTCCATAATTTAAATCTTTCTTTCTTCTCTCCTCTTCTTCTTCTCTTGATCATTTTCATAATTTAATTCTTCAATATCTCCTCTTCTTGATTAATCCCAAAATAATTTAACTTGGACTAATCTACATTAAATACATAATAGTTAGTCAATGTAGGAGATAAATATATTACACAATCTTTTTGCTCTTATTAATGGCATATATATAAGACATCATCAAAACTAATCATATTCAACAGAGTGGAGTATACTGACTTATTCTTAGAGTGCACTTGAGTATGGATTGGAGATGCTCGAGTATCATACTCAAGTATGGGTATCCAATACTCAAGTATGCACGTTTTCCTGCATCTGACACTCACAAGCTTTCTGGATTAATTCACAGTGACACTTGAGTATGCATGTTGATACTCGAGTATGTAGATGAGTACTCAAGCATGAGGAAGCCCAGAATGACACTCGCAGGAATTGAAGCTAATAATAGCTGATTCTAGCCTACTTTCTGATGAGTACTTGAGTATGCTTCAACAATACTCGAGTATGACACTCGAGTATTGGTATCCAGTACTCTAGTATTATCAAGCACAAAAAGACATTGCCAGGATTTGATATGTGAGTTTTTGAAGGATACTCAAGTATGATTTAAGGTACTCGAGTATGCAGACTACAATCTGAGTATAAATACAAGATCTCAGCCAAATACTCACAGAGCCTCACACCAGATAAGAGTGATGCTCGAGTATACTGAAGAACATTCGAGTATTGTTTCAAAGTCTCAATACTGGAACCTTCGTCGTTGTAAAATCAAATTCACTAATGATCATTTTGTAATTTTTGATTATTACTCATTATTGTTCTCAATACATCTGAACATGCTTATTAATGATTTTAGATGATCAGTTGAAGGATTACATGCAAATCCTTAAAAAGTAAGATTTGTGTTAGACCATTAAATGTCGTAGCAGAAAACAGAGCACACACATGGAAACTCTGTCAAAGCAAATCAAATGATCATACTCTCACACACCAATTGCAGCAAAGCGAAAGCGACCCAACCTTAGGCAATTGCACAGACCAAAGGGATGTTGTATGAATATTTGTTGCAGTGATGCGAAAGAAACCAAACCTCAAAATCTTCTAACGACTCTAGTTTGTGTCTAACAAAAATTTTCTCCAGTTTACGGACAATTTGAACACACCTAAGAGAAGAATTTACTCAACGATCATATGATCTTCATCAACTATAAATATAGAGTCATTCAAGATAGAAAGATCGAATGAATGCATCGACAAAGCCAATGACGATAGCTTATAACTTCATTGAAATACCAATACTCTAACTCCAACACTTATCTCATACACCCTCTTTTCTCAATGTTTATATAGTTTACCGTAGAGAGTGAGATGATTTGTAATGTACTTTAGTGTTCATATACACTTATGAGAGAGAAGATTGATTGTAATCCTTCATTACAAAGGTTGTATTCTTATGGTCTGTAAGGGGAAGTATCTCGGTGAGATATTTGTGAAAGGCTACACAAGTACTCGGCTAAATTTGTGGGATTGTAGTGATTTTCATGTACCTTGTTAAAACTTGAGGAAGATAATGGATTTGAAATCTTAGGAGGAGCCTGGGGACTGGACATAGGTCATCGAAGATTGGGCCAAACCAAGATAAATCATAGTTGCATATTATCTTCCCTAAACTCTTATATTTCCAGCATATATATTTCCAGTATATATGCTGACTATTGATTTATAACTCATTACTGTCATATGTAGTGCTTTTAGTAAGTTGCAAAAATATTTATAAAGTTTCTAAGTTTTTATCATACACCCAATTCACCCTCCCTCTTGGGTGTCAGCCAGTTCTAACAAGATACCAGCCTCAATTTCACATCAGTAGCTTATGCGTACAACTTCATGAGCTTATTTTGACAACGATATTTTCATACTTGGAGAATTTTTGAAACTTCAGTACTTATTGTCTCAAATTTCACATCAGTAGCTTATACATATTTTAACAACTTCTTATGCCTATTTTGACAATATTACGAGCCTATTTTGGCAACTTCATAAGGTTACTTTGATAGCTGAATATTATATCAAATCCAAATATCATATGACATCCAAATATTAAGTTGTACGAATTTGAACTCTGCAAAAGAGACACAATGTCTATAAGATTCAAAATGAAGATAATGGAATCAAAAAATACCTAATTTCAAAAGTTACATTCTTTTCTAATAATAAGAGCAAAGTCAAACCAATGGAAACAAAAGTATAAGAAAATTGTGTCAATGAATCAAATAGGGGTATTCATATTTGGTACCTACTTGAATGTGCAAAGATTCACTGATAGCGTGAAACATATACTGGGGAGATTGCTGCGTAAATGGAGGAATTGGGAATCGTCACAACATTAGAAGCTTGAATATCCAAAGATTTGCTAATAGCATGAGACATTAGAAGCTTGAATATCCAAAGATTGCTGCGTAAATGGAGGAATTGGGAATCATCACAACATTAGAAGCTTGAATATCCAAAGATTCGCTAATAGCATGAGACATTAGAAGTTTGAATATGGTCTTTACATTTTGGTTTCTAGAGTCCTTATCAGAATTTGGTGCAACATTTGACTCGTCTGCATCCTCGATGGAGGTTGGGGGTTTAGAGGAGCGATGGACGCATGGACGAGTGACGAACACATGAATGAAAAATGCACAACGAGCCTCCTTCTCCAGCCTTTCCCTTGTTTATTCTTGGGGGCAACTTTGTCATTTCACATTAACAACTAATCACACAAAAGTCCTTGGGGACTTTTTTTTGTTAAGGGAATCTGATATGAGACTTTTTGTGATTCTTTATTGTCCTTAGTGTTGGGATCCATACAAGCAGCGGAAGGAATTCATCCATTAAATTTTAACAAATCCCATTAAGAGGATCTATCAACGGCGTTTAAATCGGGTTAGTTAAGAAAAACCGTACCTATTCGAACTGGTGTGCGTGCCTTGAGAACTCGTGGGCTAACACCTTCTTACTCGATCATTCTCTAGGAGTCGACTCTACGAATCCACTCCCTCTACCGGTATCCGCACCGAACAACACTCCAACACGTACGGAAGCGTGCTAGCGCCTTCTTACTTTGTGTCTCATGTTTTTCTCTCTAGGATTTCTTTCGCGACTTGTTGGTTCGTTTTCTTAATACGACTAGATCAATATCTTTTATAAAGTTTTTAAAACCCTAATTGGGTTGTATTAAAATATTCAAGACTAATCTCAATTAACCTTGAATTCGAATTTGGATATTAATTAAATATGTCTAACAGATCTAATCAAATCTATTCAATTAATCCAAATTAAAAGCCTGCTGATTTAATTTATCTTTATAAATTAAATATGAGATATGATATTTGTCTATTTAATTAAATATGAGATAATATATCTCAATTCAAATTAAATCAGATATATGATATCTCTATTCGAAAAATTAAATATGAGATATGATATCTGTCTATTTTATTAAATCTGAGATACTATATCTCAATTCAAATTAAATCAGATATATGATATCTCCATTTATTTTGGTTATTTAATTTATCAAATAAATTAAATACAAAAAAGTACTATATAATAAGGGTTAAGGTGCAAATTTGCCAATCAACTATTAGCCGAGGAGCATCTAGCAAAAAAAAAAAACAATTGAGACCAAAATTACCAATCAACAATTAAAAAGTAACAAAAACACAATTTCGTGCAGATTCGCCAATGAACTATTACCCTGTTATTGTCTTGGTGTCTCCGTCTTCCATTGACTGTCACAGTGTCGGCGACGTCAGTGTCTCCAAAGCTTCCATTGTTGCTGGGTGTTCCACTCACCCTCTTGAACTCATCCAGCAGTCCACAACTTTTGACTGGCATGCCCCTTGCACCCTGGTTCCATCCTTTCAATGCCACAAGCAGCACACGTCGCTGCCACAACGCTTGCTCCCATGGGTCCCATCTCTGTTGGTGTTTGCCTTATCCAACAGGAAAGTTTAACCGCTCTTTTCTCCAGTGTTTCCGCCACCGTCCTACGCCAGTGCCTCATATTTTAACTTAATTGTGATAGTTGTTTTTTTAATAGTTATTTAGTGTTTTTTTCATTTTTTAATTGTTGATTGGTAATTTTGGTCCCCTCGATTGTTTTTTTGTGTGCCAGATGCTCCTTAGGTAATAGTTGGTTGGCAAATCTGCACCTCAACCCATATAATAATATCATTATCTAAATAATAATATTATTATTTAATTTCAAAATTATATATATATCTTCTAGATTAAATGTTGTATTCATTAGATCTTAGATATATTTAAGATTCAACAAATCTGGACACTATTGCTCGTATTGGGCTATTCTTGTGTGCGACCTGCAAACCCACATGAGATTGGCAGCAGGCCAATACTTTACCAGCCCACAAGTCGCAAGCCGCCTCTAGCAAGATATTGCGACTACCCAATTCATATGGGGATTGATGATACAATACAACCTATCGTACAACCATGTCACGTCCCTTTTGTCACGCGATAATTTGGTCAAGGATGAGACATAAATAATGTCAACTTCCTATTCTTGACCATTACTTTCTTGATTCTTGAGTAGTCTAACAATTGAAATGGAAACTTCATTCCATCGTAGTATGGCCATACATTTCTCAGACTCACTCATCGAGGGGCTCGGTATTATCTCTCTACAGATGTGAGGGACAAATTCCTTCTTGACCATTCACATTCCTCTGCATGAAAACCACTGATCCAGATCAAAGCCTTTATCATCACCCGTTCAAAGATGACTTTTTACTAGGTCAAAGATCAGCGACTCTCATGTAGGAATCCATGATGATCTCAGGTCAAAGGGCGTTGTGACGCGGTTATACATGAGATAAGTTTATGACTAAATCCATGTAGCTTTCTCATAGTAGGTCGATCCAGCACCTTGTACTCTTACAAGTGCCTATGACTTTGATTCGTATCTCCATACTCATCAAAGTCATATCGGTCTTATTTCATCCTTGCTCTCGCATAGATGACCGACCAGGGACATTTAGGACAATCTATATGATATGTCCAAGGATACAATTATCATAACAAACATGCAAATAATATGATAACAAAAACAAGAAATACTTTAAATATTAATAACGTAAAGTACAGTGACTTGCCCTTAGGGCATAATTTCCAACACTTAGGACCTGACAATGATTTTCCCTAAATTATATAGGGTTATCTCATTTATAAATGGACATCACATTGGAGATAGATGGAGTCACCATCCTGTGTAAACCATATGCCTTAATTTAGTGCAATAAATTTAGGCCCACTCATCTCATCTACTATAAGGGGAAGTGGGTTTGCCCCCCAAATTTGCAGTTGTGCACTCTATCTATGTTTATGCTTCCAATCATTTTATATACATCGTGTGGAACTAACGGATATGGCTTCTATCCTTTATGGTTAATATCCGCTATCGTCCTTTGCCTTGAAACGACGCCGTTTTGGTGCAAAATTGTTTTTTGTTAAAAAGGATATAGATAAATATTTTATATAATATAAAAAGTATATATATTTATGATCCCTAACTAAAAATAACTCGTATCATCCCTGGGAAATCAAAAAACATCCCACGTTAGTCCTTCCGTAAGTTAGCTCCTAACGGCGTCATTAACGTTGCTGATGTGTAATGATGTCTATGGTCGTCAAATGATGTCTATCCTCAGTTCCTTCGATGCTCTCTGCGTCGAGTTTTCCTACGGTCAGAGATCGTGCTTGTCTATTGATGCCCCAAATCTCAAGCCCAAGCCCGAGCAGAAGCCTTCTTCCCCCGAGAAGAAACCGACATCTCCAGATAACTCCAAGCCGCTGCCGCCATCAACGCAACCCGATGGAGACAAGCAACAATGGCAGCGCTTCTCGCCTAGGTTTGCATCGGAGTTAGACGGTGTTCACTGCTTTGAATCTTTATACTTCTCGAAATCCAACGGTGAGGTCAGTGAATAGACTTTTCAACGAGTAAAAATGTTGAAGGTAGCGAAGCACCTGCACCAACTCATGTTACACATAGCAACGTTAGTGATAGGAGCTAAGCGACGGAAGGACTAACGTGGATGTTTTCTGATTTATGACGGACGAGTTATTTTTAGTTAGGGATCAAAAAGTCCGTACTTTTCCGAGGACCAAAAAGGGTATTTATATAAACGACGCCGTTTGGCCTTCCTACGTGGCATGTGACTAGACCAACTCACGTTACACATCGCAACGTTAGTGACGCCGTTAGGAGCTAACAGACGGAAGGACTAACGTGGGATGTTTTTTGATTTCCCAGGGATGACGAGACGAGTTATTTTTAGTTAGGGATCAAAAAGGGGTCCGTACTTTTTTCCAGGGACCTAAAAGGGTATTTACTCAAAGATATATATATATATATATATATATATGTATGTATGTATGTATGAAGGTGGAATATCACCTAGAGGGGGTGAATAGGTGATTATAAAATTTACGTTCCAAACAAAATTCTCACCCAGAATGATTGAAAGGCAGAGACTGAGAAAAGAGATAATAAACACAGAGGTTTATCCTGGTTCGGTCTAACTCAACGTCCTACGTTCAGTCCCCAAGCACACCTTGGGATGTCACTATCCTTTCAAATGTGCACAATTACAAACTCTGTATCAGGACGATTCTATCACTCTCAGACTCACTCCCCCTTACAAGTTGCAATTCATACACCCACAGTTAAGATTCCACAACCTTAAGATTTGCATTTATACAAATTAAACAATGTTTAATTCCTCACTTAATGAGTAAATATGATAATCACTGAAGCTCACTAATCTCAGAGTAATTGATGAAATAGTAAAAGTGGTTGAACAAATTGAATGCACAAAGTTTCGGTAGTTGGCGAATTCAATGCTTCGACTATTTATAGATATTGTAATAAATGACCGTTGGTGAAGCCTGAAGAATTATCCGTTGTGACTTGTGAATATATCCATTAGACAGTGAAAACCTAGAACAATGTTCTTCGTCATTCAAATCATCCAGATGAATATTCCCGTTGGATTTTCCTCTTCATTCCTTTTGTTTTGGCAGTTGTGAGATAGCATTTAATGCTTTGAGTGGAATGTAAAAGTAACCCTTTCATCGATCAGAGTATTGTTACAGAGATTATCAGATAATTTGGTAACTGCATTTAATGCGCTTCTGACACATATTTGCTTTCTGTAAATCTGATATTTAATCCATGCTTAACTTAGCTGAAAGTTATTAGCAAACTGATTAAATGAAATTAGAAAGAGTAACAAGTAACAATAAAATGTATTAGAATTGATACATTGATTTTATAAGTTACGCAGACGAAGATTTGAAAACAGAGGTACCTTGCTCGAGCATGATTCCATGCTTGCTCGGGCAAGCTACTTTCAAATAGGCAAAATGATGTTCTTTATCGCTGATGCTCGAGCAAGCCTTTTTCTCTGCTAGAGCATGGTGCTCGAGCATGAGGTTTTTCATGCTCGGGCAAGCTCTTGCAAAAACATGTTTCTTCGCTGCTGCTCGAGCATGCCATTATGCTTGCTCGAGCAAGCCTCAGCCAGAGGCGAAGTTAAGCTATTTCAGCGATGCTGCTCGAGCATGAATATATCATGCTTGGGCAAGCGTAATCAAGTGAGTGAAAATGAGGAATTGAGAGACGTTGCTCGAGCATGCCTTTGTCTTTGCTCGAGCATCGTGCTCGAGCATGAAATTATCATGCTCGGGCAGACATCATTCAGAGGCAAGATAAAAGAGATGCTCGAGCATGATTTTCCTTCTGCTCGAGCATGGTGCTCGAGCATGCCTTCTTTCATGCTCGAGCAAGCCACTTGACTTGCATTCTTTTTGCTTATTCCTCGATGTTGCTCGAGCAAGGCATTTCTCCTGCTCGAGGAAGATTGCTCAATTTATTCACACATGTTCTTTGGCCCGATGTTGCTCGGGCAAGCTATGAGTGCTGCTCGAGCAGGATTCATTCAACTTAGTTCCTAAGTCCTGAATCCCGATGATGCTCGGGCATGACTAATGGGTTGCTCGAGCATACCATGAAAATTACATTTTTAAATCAATTTAATAACTTATAAATTGTGATCATCAAAACATCAAGAGATAACAATATATATATATATATATATATATATATATATCAGGGTATTGACTGATACTAAAAATATACTTTAGGATACTAAATGGTATTGAAAAAATACTTCATGATCTTGAAAAATTATTTTAGAATCTTAAAAAAATATTTCAGGGTATTAATTGGTACTAAAAAGATACTTCAGGATACTGACTGGTACTGAAAAAATACTTCATGACCATGAGAAATTATTTGTAGGTACTGACTGGTACTAAAGATATACTTCAGGATATTTCTTCAAGATCATAAAATAATTTTTCAAGAGCATGAAGTATTTTTTCAGTACCATTCGATATACTAAAGTATATTTTTAGTACTATTCAACACCCTAAAATATTTTTAAAAAAGAAAAAAAGGGGAACAACTTCAGTTTTTGCTCCAAAACGACACTGTTTCAAGGCAAAGGATGGCAGTGGATATTAACCACAAAGGATAGATGCCAAATCCGGAACTAACAAGGTGGTAAGCTTAAAGAAAAATTGTTAGAATTTACCTTTTGGTTTTTTCCTTGGCCAAGAACATTATTTATTTTCCTCTATGATTCTATCGCTCGATATGCCTAATTGGCATAACCCTTTCTTTTCCAGATGAATTATGATATGAGGTGGATTCTTAGTCATAATTTTTATTAAAAGGGCGTTATGGTCTTTTAATTCAGCAAATTCCTAATTAGGCCTCTCGGCTTTATTATGGATTTGTTAAAAGTATAGATCTAATTTTAGATTTAGGTATTTCAATAGGATTTAAATGGGATTCTCCCTTCTCAGAATCTCATATATACTATTAGATTAAAAAAAATAGAAGGTTTCGATTTAATATTTTATAAATTATTATTATAAAATTCATGAATAAATAACTTTTAATAGTTAAAATTTGATCTACACAATTTATAACTACAATACAGATAAAACAAAAAATTTAATTTATATAGCTATTCTTTGATTGTACCACTTTATTCGCTTGAGAATGGGGAGAAAAATGTACTATTGGATATAACTTGAAGACATGAGTATAGAAGGACAAGCCAAAAGGACTCATAGTCCCCTATAAGGGATTAGTAATTCACAAGACCGGTAGAGCTAGCTTGGATAACTTCTAATGTACTCAAGAGTCTGTGCTCACAGCAAGTGATCATGAAGAGTCATGATCTGTCTTAGAGTAAATAGAAGAATATTCATATTTCTGTGAATTAGCTACAATGAGTCAATCAAGAGAGATGATACTTTATCTTTGCTCTCGACTAAATGTGAATGACAATGTGAGGGATGTTATACCTCTTGTATTTACGACATTTATCAAAGTAATATAGCACTGTATAGTTAGCAACACAGGTATATCTAGTATCTAAGTAGCAACTATCAATACTCTGTATTTGTTGCCTTTCCTTTAGAGATACGCCTCCGCTTTGACCATGTCCGAACCTATGCCTTTGGGAGCGTCGGTAACATGTTAATCTCACAGCGGTGTATAAATAGTATATGAAGGTTAACCAAAATAAATAGTCCACACAACATAAAACATTCAGATAATGTAGATCATATATACATATCACACAACCCCTAGCTCTAGGTATAACGAATTGGCATGTACCAAGAGTCCTCTAGTACGTCAGAGTTCTCAATCGGAACACCCAACTATGAATATCCAACGGGAACTACCGAGAGTCCTATCCGGAATCCACTAGCGTTCTCAATCGGAATTTTGATGATTACAAATTCTAAGTTATTGAATTAAGTCATATTCGTCTAAGTTATGGTTTGCTCGAGCAGCACATTAACCTTGCCCAAGCACCATTGGGATTTAGAGCGAGGAAGTGAATTTTAAATAGTCATGCTCGAGCAACACATTTGTTATGCCCGAGCAACGTCAAGACAGAGCATCATAATTATTAGTTGAGCAATCATGCTCGAGCAAGAGCAATTCCTTGCTCGAGTAGCATCAAGGCAGAAGCGAGAATATGCAAGTCAAAGAGTTATGCTCGAGCATTGAAGTAGGCTTGCTTGAGCACCATGCTCGAGTAGAGACAAATACTTGCTCGAGTAGCATCCCTCAAACACTCACTCTTCACCTCTGTATGACGCTTGCCCGAGCATGGCAATATCATGCTCGAGCACCATGCTCGAGCAGAGACAAATATTTGCTCAAGCAGCATTCATCAAACACTCACTCTTCACCTCTGTATGATGCGTGCACGAGCATGACAATATCATGCTCGAGCAAGAGAAAAAGCTTGCTCGAGCAGCATTGTTGAATTCTCAAGTTCTCGCCTCTGTCTGTGTCTTGCTCGAGCAAGAATGTTGGCTTGCTCGAGCATCAGTGAGTCTAAACATTTATCAACTACTTGTGAAGAAGCTTGCCCGAGCATGAATTCTTCATGCTAGAGCAAATGAAAAATCTTGCTCGAGCATCAGCGACGATGATCATCTTTTAACTTGTTCAAGAGAAGCTTGCCCGAGCAAGCATGGATTGTTGCTCGAGCAAGATCCCTCTGTTTTGAAATCTTCGTCTGCGTAATTTATGAAATCACTATGTTAATTTCATTACTTCTTAATGTTACTCATTACTACTTCTAATTTCTTTTAATCAGTTTGTTAATGAGTTTCAGAAGATTTTATCTTGGATTAAACATCAGATTTATATAAAGAAAATTGTGTCAGAGAAGCATTAAACACAGTTGCCAAAACCAGTGATAATCTCCGTAATCAACACTCTGATCAATGTAAAGTTTTCTCTTACATTCCATCTGAACATTAAATGCTGTGTCTCAATGGGCAAAACAAAAGGAATGAAGAGAATGTTGAAACTGCAATTCCACCTAGATTATTTGAACGGCGAAAATGGTATCCGGACTTCATTTATCTAAGGGATACATACAAGAGTCTCAACGGATAATTCTCAAGCTTCAGCAACGGTCATTTATTACAACATCTATAAATAGTCGAAGCATTGAATTCGCTAACCTACTGAAACGCTGTGCATTCAATTCGAATTTATTACAACTATTGTTTCATTAATATCTTCGGATATCTTTGTATACTTCAGTGTTTAACTTTCATCTACTCGTAAGGAGTTTCTAAACACTTATTTTTTATCATTGTTTTGTAAAATCTTAAGGTTGTGGAACCTTAAGTGTGGGTGTACAATTACAACTTGTAAGGGGGAGCGAGTTTGAGAGTGAAAGGATCGTCCTATACAGTGTGTGTAATTGTGTTCATTCAAAGAGTTAGTGGAAATCCCAAGGTGTACTTGGGGATTGGACGTAGGTCAAAGTATTAGACCGAACCAATATAAATCGCCTCGTGTCTTTTTCCTGTTTATCTTTGTCTGCGTATATCTGTGTGGTTCTTGCGAAAAATATTTTTGAGATCACCTATTCACCCCCCTTCTAGGTGATATTCCATCTTCATGGTGCTGGTCCCACAAGGGACGAGACAATCACATAAATGGTTTAAACATTAATACACCGATATACAGAGTATGTGAGATTAGAGTTACTACCTTATTGCTATATCCAAGTAGATTTTGTGAACCTCGTGTGTTCCGAGAATTACGGGTTCCTATAAGAACACGTTATGGACAATGGTCAATACTAATCTCAACCCTTGACATTGCAAATGTCATCTAATATATTATAATTAAAAATGGAATTACTAGACTTAGGTTTTGTCCATAATTTCAATGTTCCTTTCATTTTCGCACATTTGCCCCTATTTTCCAGAATTTGTGCTGTAATTTAGGAAAATCATATCTCATAGCAAAAATATCCAAATGAGGTGATTCCAAAGCCTATAGACTCCTTATTAAGTCTAGTTTCAAGGAAAAATGGTTCCAACATCTGTTCACATAAACATAAATCCCAGTTTAATAAATTAGTACTGTTGTCCAAATTCATTCCAGAATTGTAGGCCATTTTCAAAAAATCATGACCCAGTGTACACAAATCAAAATTTGACCAATTACCTATCAAATTAAAGCCTATTATGTATAATTTAATTTTGAACAATTTCATGGCAATCAAACATCATTTACTACCCCAAAAATGCGTCGTGCACTCGTTGCCTACACAGGGTTTTTAGGGCATATTTCAAGACTTTAGTACAATTCAATCTCGGAGCTTCCAAAATTCCTACCGAACCTCTACCCTACACAATTTTTCGTTTTGAACACAATGGAATCATAAAAATTACCAAAATCCCACTCCTGAACCATGCCCTATTCAGACCAAAATTAAAGCTCAAATATGACAATTTACCAATTCACAATTTATCTACTAAACTAGGTTCATATGCTCCCACATCATCATATAATCACATATTCATGAACAAATCATCATGAGGCTCTAAGAACCTTAGTTGGATGAAAATAGAAGGTTTCATAACATATTCAAAAACTCATCCAAACTTCAAACCAATTGGTTCAAAATGAAGTTTACGCTTACTTTATCATGATTTTGTAGTCGGTTTGGAATTTCGACAACAACTTGACTGACCCGATGACTTGAAACTCCTCCTATGAGAAAAATGAAACCGTAGATTGAAGCTCTCAAGGTGTAGAACATTGTTTATGAAGGGAGTTTTTGGTTTATAAGTGGTTTGGTAGGAGATTTTTGTTGGGAACCGTACACGCAGCGGAAGGATTTCGTCCATGAAAATTTTAAAAATCCCGAAGAGGATCTATCAACGGCGTTTAAATCGGGTTCATTAGAAAAACCGTACCTATATGAAGTTGTATGCGTCCTTTGAAAACTCGTGGGCTAACACCTTCTTGCTCGATCAATCTCTAGGAGCCGACTCTACGAATCCACTCCCTTTACCGGTATCCACACCGAATAGCTCTCTAACACGTACGGCAGCGTGCTAGCGCCTTTTTACTTTCCGTCTCACGTCTTTTCTCTCTAGCGTTTCTTTTGCGGCTTGTCTCTATTTTAATACGACTAGACCTTCATCAAATATAGAGTTTCTAAAACCCTAATGGGCCGTATTAAAATATTCAAGATTAATTTAAATTAATATTGAAATTCGAATTTGGATATTAATTAAATCTGTCCAACAGATCTAATCTAATCTATTCAATTAATCCAAATTAAAAGTTTGCCTAAAATCTGAGATATGATATCTGTCTATTTAATTAAATCTGAGATACTATATCTCAATTTAAATTAAATCAGATATATGATATCTCTCTTTATTTTAGTTATTTAATTTATCAAATAAATTAAATACTATATAATAATATTATTATCTATATAAATATTATTATTATTATTTCCGAATTTAATATATATATATATATATATATATATTCATCCTAGATTAAATGCTGTATTCATTAAATCTTAGACATATCTGAGATTCAATGAATCTTGACACTATTGCTCGTGTTGGGCTATTCTTGTGTGCAACCCAGTAGGCCCACATGAGATTAGCGAAGGTAAAATCTTTGTACCATCCCACAAGTCGCAAGCGGCCTCTAGCAAGACATTGCGACTACCCAATTCATATGGGGATCGTTGATACGATACTACCTATCATACAACCATGTCACGTCCCTTTTGTCACGCGATAATTTGGTCAAGGATGAGGCATGGATAATGTCAACCTCCTATTCTTGACCAATACTTTCTCGATTCTTGAGTAGTCTAATAAGGGTGTGCATGGTAACGCTCCCAGAATGAGTTTTTTCTTAATTTCTGTTCCCAGGAACAAAATTGGATAGGAATTGTGTTTGGTAAATCCGGTTTATTTTTTTGTTCCCGGGATGAACCGGTTTCTTTTTTGTGCTGGGGAATAAAAAAAAGAAGCAGAAAATTTCTGCTTTTCTATTTCAGGGCACAAAGCCAGAATCTATTTTTCCCCTTCTCTCGATCGTGACATTGACGAAGCAAAGAAATTCCAATCACCCTAAGCGACGGATCAACTACCCTCCCCACCACCATCGGCCACCCCGCCACCGCCACCACCACCGCCACCGCCGCGGCCACCACCACCGCCATCGCCACCACCACCAGCTCACCGCCACCCCCACTGCCACAACCACCCCCACCCCCATCGCCGTTGCCACTGCTGCCACCACCACCACCACCATTGTCGTCGCCGCGTCGCACCCCCACCACCGCCGCCACCACCACCACCGTCGCCGATGTCGCCACCACCACCACCATCGCTACCCCCACCACTGCCGCCACCGCGACCACCGCCACGGCCACCACCACCGCCACCACCACCACCACCACCACCACCCCATTGCCACTCACCACCCCCATCGCTGTTGCCACCACCACCACCATTGCCGTCGCCGCCGCCGCCGCCAACCACCACCGTCACCGATGTCGCCACCACCGCCACCGCCACCGACGCGGCCACCCCCACCACCACCATAGTCGCCATGTCACCACCACCACCACCACCATCGCCACCCCACCGACGCTGCCAGCCCCACCACCACCGCCACCACCACCGCCACCGCCACCGCCACATAAATAATTTTTTGAATATAAAAATTACATAAATAAAAATAAAATGTGTTAACAAACGTAATTCTAATCCTCGGAGTAAAAATAAAATGAGTTAACAAACGTAATTCTGATTCTCAGAACTTTTCCCAAGCACAGAATCAGAAAAAACTGTTTCATCTCAGAATCAGTGCTGGGGAACAGAATGGTTCCCATGCACACCTTAACTGAAATGGAAACTCATTTCCATCGTAGTATGGCCATACATTTCTCAGACCCACTCATCGAGGGGCCCAGTATTATCTCTCTACAAATGTGAGGGACAAATTCCATCTTGACCGTTCACATTCCTCTGCATGAAAACCACTGATCTCGATCAAAGTTTTTATCATCACCCGGTCAAAGGTGACCTTTGACTGGGTCAAAGATTAGCTACTCTCATGTAGGAATCCATGATTATCTCAGGTCATAGGGAAAATTCAATTGGATTTGAGATGGTAGGAACCACCCCTAGTTCAGTAATGAACTTTCTGATCCAAATAGCTTCCTTAGCTGCATCTGATGCTGCTATATACTCAGCCCTTTTACAGAATCAACTACAGTGCTATGTTTATAGCTCTTCCAGCTTACCGCACCACCATTCAAAAGGAATACATATCTAGATTGCGATCTTAGATCATCTTAATCAGTTTGGAAACTCGCAACTGTGTAACTAATCACACAGAGCTCATCTTCCAATCCACCATATACCAAGAATAAGTCATTTGTCCTTCTTAAGTACTTGAGGATATTCTTGACAGCAGTCCAGTGACCCTCACCGGGATCTTGTTAATATCTGCTGGTCATACTTAAGGCAAATGAGACATCCAGTTGAGTACATAACATGACATACATGATAGATCCAATGGCGGAGGCATATGGAATCATAATCATGCGGTCTCTTTGATCAGGTGTACTAGGACACAGATCCTTACTGAGATGGATGCCATGAGATATGGGCATGTAACCCCTTTTAGAATCTTGCATACTGAATCTATGCAGTATCTTGTCTATGTATGTGCTCTGACTTAGGCCTATCAGCCTCTTGGATCTATCTCTATAGATCCTGATCCCTAGGATGTAAGTGGCTTCACCTAAATCTTTCATTGAGAAAGACTTTCCTAACCAATACTTGACACTCTGCAAGGTAGGAATGTCATTCCCAATAAGTAGGATGTCATCTACATAAAGCACTAGAAATACAACTGTGCTCCCACTAACCTTCTTGTAAACACAAGGTTCATCGATGTTTTGAATGAATCCAAACTTTTTGACTACTTCATCAAAACGATGATTCCAGCTCCGAGATGCTTGCTTCAATCTATAAATGGACCTTTGAAGCTTGCATACTTTACCATAGTCCTCTGGACGCACAAAGCCTTCAGGCTATGTCATGTACACATCCTCAAGCAGCTTTCCGTTAAGGAAGGCTGTTTTGACATCAATCTGCTATATCTCATAGTCATAATATGCTGCAATGGCAGGAAGAATTCTGATTGATTTAGCCATTGCAACTGGGGAAAAGGTTTCATCATAGTCTACACCATGAGTTTGAGTGAATCCTTTTGCAACCAGTCGTGCCTTGAAGACGTTTATTTTTCCATCCATGTCAGTTTTCTCCTTGAAAACCCACTTGCACCTAATGGTTTTTACACGTGTTCTATTGGACCTTCGTGGGTTATGTGTTACAAGAGTAGGCTTATCAACTTGTTGTGAGTCTTCTCCGTTTTCCATCTATGTTTCTATGTTGTCTTGTGGCTCTTGAACTTCTTTGAGGTACACCTTACTCCCTTTGGTTCTTTTAGAGATAAACTCTTTCTCCAGAAAGACATCATTCCGAATAACAAACACTTTGTGACCGGTAGGATTATAGACATAGTATCCTTTAGTTTCCTTAGGATACTCCACGAAAAGGCATTTTGAGGATCTGGATGATAATTTATCAAAGGCTTGTTGTTTAACGTAAACCTCACATCCCTAAATTTTGAGAAATGACAAACTGGGTTTCTTCTCAGTCCATATCTCATATGGTGTCTTTTTAACTGCCTTTGATGGAACATGATTTAGTGTGAACACAACTGTTTCTAGGGCATGGCCCCAAAAGGAAGGAGGAAGATTTGTTTGACTCGTCATAGATCGAACCATATCTAATAGAGTTTGATTCCTTCGCTCAGAAACACCATTCCATTGAGGTGTTCCTGGAGGAGTAAGTTGTGAGATGATCCTACGACTCCTAAAATGGTCAATGAACTCTTGGCTCAAATATTCACCACCCCGATTAGAACGAAGTGCCTTAATTGTTTTGCCAAGTTGGTTTTGCACTTCCTTTTGGAATATTTTGAACATTTCAAAAGATTCAGACTTATGTTTCATTAGATAGATATACACATACCTACTAAAATCGTCTATAAATGTAATGAAGTACAAATGACCTCCTTTGGCAGATGTATTCATTGGTCTACACACCTCAGTATGTATGAGGCCCAATAAATCGGTGGCTCTCTTACTATATCCAGTAAAAGGCGCCTTTGTCATCTTTCCCAATAAACAAGACTCACATGTATCAAATGATTCAAAATCAAATGAGTTAAGAAATCCATATCTCTATGGAATTTTGAAATGCGTTTCTCATTTATATGGCCTAGATGACAATGCCATAAGTAGGTTGGATTCAAATCATTTGACTTGATCCTTTTGGTAGTTTATGTCATAGATATGTCTATTCAATTTTCTACTGTCCTTGAGATCATACACATTTATACAAATATAAGAACCACATTCAGTATCTAATACCCATGTAGAGGAAGTAGAAAAGTGAATATCTATGGCATAGATACCTGAAGCGATAGCCCTGCTATCCTTCTTGTTCTTATCCAGATCTTTGAGGTAGAGTTTGCAATTCCTCTTCCAATGACCAAGTTCAATGTAGAAGAAGCAGATCCCATCCTTCAGAGGTTTTGCCTTCTTGGCTTTCTGTTTCATACCCCTTCCTTTCTGAACGGACAAAACAGTGATGGGCCTCTTCTTAAGGCTCTACTCAGCAGTTTTGAGCATCCCATGCAATTCAGAAATTGATTCCTCCATGACAAAGTGATCATAACTTCCTGAGAGTGAGTTCAAGATCACATTTGTAGCTAACTCCTGAGATATGGGGAATACAAGCCTCTCAAGATAATCAATGGGGCCTTTCATGTTGAACACATGAGGACTAACTGATGTACCTTCAGCCATCTTGCAAGAATATAAGGCCTTTGTGGTCTTATACCTCTCTTTCCTTGCCTATTGTTGGAACATTTCCATAGGATGATCAATCATCTTAGAGGTCTCCACATGTTCTAGATCTATATCGAGGTTTGGAACCATAGTGGCAGGCATCAGGCGTCCTGTATCCACAGAGTCATCCTTATGCTTTGTATAAGCATCAGTCTAAGCTCTTGGATCAGTAGCTGTTGGCTCGTCAGGAATGGGTTGATCTATGAGATACTCATTTCTTTCGTGTTTCGATTCAATGCTCAAGTTCCCAAACATGTCAAGAAAGTTTGTCTCATCGAATTCGTCCTTCTAAGGACTGATCGCATTGATGGTGTGGTAGTATTGTTAGTCTACATGATTGTACAACTAAAAGATATGCAAAGTTTAATTAATAACCTCCCACTGAATTAACAACCCTCATTATAATTAGTGGGCTAAGATCCATATTTGGCTTAAATTTAAGTCCGCTTTGGTAGAACGCTTAAAATCAAGTTATTTAGTGTAATACCCTAAAAATCATATTTATGATAAATATCATAAATTAGGAAATAATACCTATTGAAAATAGGTGAATATGTGGTTTCAAAAAGAATGTTAAATTTATCTTATTTTCTAAAGGAAAATTTCTTGGAAATTAGGAAAAATTAATAATGTGTCAAAAAATGACCAAAATGCCCTTGTGGTGCATAAAATGACTTAAGGAAATTATGAAAAGTCCTTAGAGGCAATAAAATAATTATTAAAAATTAGAGAGTATGTTGTCTCTAATTTAGACAATTTTTGGGACTGATTTCCTTGGAAAATAGTGAGGGAAAAATTAAAAAGTATTCCGAGATCATTATTGACCCCATGATTATAGATATTTTATGTAAAACATAAAATGTCAATGTAAGTGCAAAAGTTGTGAGGAAATGAGTTATTCTAATTAAGAAAATTATCAACAATTAGTGGGTAATTAATTAAATAATTACTGGCTAATTTTTTTGGGCTTAAACAAAGGAAAATCCACAGATAATTATGTAAAACCCTATAATTAGTAGTTTATGGCTAAAATTAGCATAAAATATATTTGGTAATTAATTGGAAAATATGAAGGAAAATATATGAGAATAAGTAATTTTAAGCCTAAAAACAAATATGGACCTATGGGGAAACTTTGTAAAAAATTATATAAAATAAGAGTAAATACCCTTTCTGGTCCCTGAAATAACACGTGCTACCCATTTTGGTCCCTGAGTAAAAAAAATGTCATTTTTCGTCCTTAAACAGTAAAAAAAAATGTCACTTTTAGTCCTTTTAGTCATTTTTGTGGGCATTTTAATCCTCACAAATTCCCAAAATCGTTTTAGTCCCTAAAAGGACCAAAAATGACATTTTTACTCAGAGACCAAAATGGGTAGCGCGTGTTATTCCAGGGACCCAAAAGAGTATTTACTCATAAAATAATTATTTTATAATATTAATTAATTAAATAATTAATTAAAAACGAAAATAAAAAAAAGGATCAGGTTTTGACCGAATTTATGAGCATGGAAGTGGATAAGAATTGATCAATTTGATATCTAGATATTTGTTAATTTAATATTAATATAAATTGTGATATTTTGTGAAAAAGCAAATAGGATAAATGACCACGGATAGAGATTAAATCCTATCTAGAAAACCATGAGCAAGGTTTCTAAGGTCAGAGTATTTTATAGACAAGTGAATTTTATCTCGGAGTAAATTTGTCTCCGAAGTCATTTCCAAAACCGACGGAACAATAACGGAATAAGACGAAAAGGACAAAGGAGCAGTTGAGGAAATGAAAACCTATAGAAAATAAATCCTAAGGGGAAGTACTGCCCAAATTTCTAAAATAGAGACGGATCGAGATACAGAAAGACACAAGAGATTATCCTGGTTCGGTCTAACTCTTCGACCTACGTCTAGTCCCCAGAACACCTAGGATTTCCACTATCTCTCAAAGTCAATTACACACTGTACTCGGATGATCCTCTCACTAGGATTCACTCCCCCTTACAAGCTGTAATTGTATACCCACACTTAAGGTTCCACAACCTTAAGAATTTACAAATCAAATAATCAAATAAATGTTTAGAAACTCCTCACGAGTAGATAAAAGATAAACACTGAAGTACACAAAATATCCGAAGAAATTAGCTAAGTTAATGAAACAGTAGATGGTAATAAATTCGAATTGAATGCACATCGTTTCAGTAATTGACAAATTCAATGCTTCTCATATTTATAGATGAGCCATTAATGACCGTTGGAAAAGCTTGAAGATTAACCGTTGTGACTCTTCAAAAATAGCCGTTAGACAAATGAAGCTTCGTTGGTCACTTTCGCCGTTAGTGGTTTTGGTCTTCGCAAACATTCTTCATTCCTTTTGTTTTTGCCCGTTGAGAGATAGCATTTAATGTATGAATGGAATATTATTAAATGCTTTACATTGATTAGAGAAGTGGTTGCCGAGGATAACACTGGGTTTTATAATCGCATTTAATGCTTCTGTCAGAGCTTTTGCTTTTCACCAAAACAATGGTTAGCAACCTGAAATACACTCAAATGATGATTAGTATTTAGTTGAAATAACTTTGAGTGAGATAAGAAGAAGATTGAAGATAACCCAAGATATTTGAATTTAAAAACATCTTGTTTTAATGAACAGAGGACGATCATGCTTGAGCATGACTTCCAGTATGCTCGGGCAACCTTAGAAGAAATGTGTTATAAAACCAAAGTATCGTCCTATGCTCGGGCACCTTCGAGCTACTGCTCAAGCACTCAATTATCCTTTCTTGAGCATGATTAGAATGAAGCACTATAAAACTTTAATAATCTCTGATGCTCGAGCAAGCCAGGCTTCATACTCGGGCATCATTCAAAGCCAGTGTCGCCAATGCTCGAGCATCCTAGAGACAATGCTCGAGCATCGCTGAGGCTGAGAGCGATCAAAAGGTAAGGAGCATGTCTGCTCAAGCAACTCATCGTTCCTGCTCAGGCATGATAATATCTTGCTCAGGCACAAGGAAAACAGAGGCTAAACTAAGAGACTCATTGATACTGCTCGAGCATGTCATATTCATGCTCGGGCATGAGTCATCGAGAAACAAAAACTTAAGTGAATATCGATACTGCTCAAGCACTACTTTACCTCTGCTCGAGCATGACTTACACTCTGCTTGAGCATGCTTCGTATGCTCTGAATTCTACTGTCAACCCAATGATGCTCGAGCACATCAGTCACTCTGCTCGAGCATGCTTGGCCAACTGTTAAACCAATGCTTGGGCATTAAGTGTTATGCTCGAGTAGCCAATCTGAAACACTTTGAACAATCAATTAAATCAAAGACTCATTGTTTGTTATCATCAAAACATACGAGAACTAACATTCTCCCCCTTTTTGATGATGACAACACTTATAATGTTTTGAGATTTTGAAAATAATTTTTCTGAAGATTTTTTTCTAAATAAGCATACAACCGTGGAATCCAAACTGATAGCAAAGATGAGTATATAATCAAAGTCAAAATCCAAACTTCATTAAGCAAATAAAAGCATACAACTGTTAAGAAAAAGTCAAGCTACAACGTTAAGCAATATAAGCAAGCTATAACTAAAACAAACTATCTATCTCAAAAACTAGCTCTAGCTCTCTCCCCCTTTGCCATCAGCAAAAAGAGAAGAGGAAGGAGCAGAAGAAGATGGATGAGAAGAGGAATGTGAAAGAAGAAATTGGAGAGAATGTCAAGTTCAAGAATTCCAAGTTGAATTCAGAAAGAAGAAAAGAAAAGAAAGAAAGAGTTGAAGTATGGAGAATGATCAAGAGGAGAAGAAAAGAAGGAAGAACTTGCTGAATGGAACAAGAATATCATTATTCAAGTTCTTAGATTGATACAAGAAGTCTCCACGATCAAATGGAAGTTGGAATAGCTCAATTCGGGGTTAAAATAAGCTACAATTGCATTGTTGAAGTCATGCTCGAGCACAACAATGTCATGCTCGAGCATGGTACATTTCCAGCTCCTATCAGGAATAAAATCCGCTCATGCTCGAGCATAAAAATGCCTGCTCGAGCAGAGAAAAATGCCTGCCCGAGCAAGGTCATTTTTCAGCTGCTCTGTTCAGCTCTGTTTCTGACGATCTCTGGTAATTCAATGATATCTCCCAAACCAAAGATCGGATTGAGGTGAAACCAGTGGCATATGAAATTAGACTCCCAATGCGTCATTTGGATGTAAAATTCAAGCCCAAAGGAGTTCATATGAGAGATCTATGATTTTTGGAAGTTGCAACAAAAATTAACGTCACAATCCAAAACCAGCTTCAATATTTTGAGCATATCTCACAAACGACAAATCCGATTGAGCTGAAATCGGTGCATATGAAACTAGACTCACATACCTTTCCAAAAACATCAAAATAGTGAAAAAAAAAAAGATCAATTGAAGGAGATATGATGTTTTGAAGTTGACGGTTAGTTCAGAATGTTGCAAACAACGCTGGTCAAGAACAACCTCCATTCATCTGATGATAATGAACGAAATAGAACGAGTTTGGAGCTGAATCTTCTTGCATTGGAAAGAATACTTGAAGAGCTTTATGAGCATGAGTGGTTTGTCAAAATTGAAGCTATATCGAAGATGTTAGGCTCACGGGAATTGGCTATTGTGCTACCAATACTGTTGTTTTTCTGAAAGTCTCTACATTATGGAAGTTGAGCTTTGTATTGGAGAGTATAATTCTTATTCATGTATGATCAAAAGCCTCAAAGCAAAGAAGTGGAAATGGATGAGTCATGCTTGAGCAGACGTTCTAGAGTGCCTGAGCATCATTGAGTAAAGCAAGGAAATCTCAAAGTTGAAGAGCCTTGCCCGTGCAGAGGCACAAGGCTGCTCGAGCAACATCGAGTCTCTTCTCATTTTTAGTCTCTTGAGAACTCTTGCCCGAGTATGAAAAATTCATGCTCGAGCAGAAGAGAAACCATGATCAAGCAGACCAAGCCCCTTCTCATTCTTCGCCTCTGGAAGACGTTTGCCCGAGCATGAAAATGTCATGCTCGAGCAGAGGAGAAAGCATGCTCAAGCAGCATCATTCTATTCCTGGTTCTTAGCCTCTGGATGACTTATGCCCAAGCATGAAAATTTCATACTCGAGCACCATGCTCGAGCAGAGGTAGTAGCTTGCTCGAGCAGCATCATTAAATCCACAAATCTTCGCCTTTGTTTGTCTCTTGCTCGAGCATACTCTCTATGTTGCTCGAGCATTAGCGAATGTTTCCCGATCATCATGCTTTCCTTGCTCGAGCATCAACGATAGAAAATTGTTTTTCAAAAGACACCAGGAGAAGCTTGCCCGAGCAAGCTTAAGTTCTTGATCGAGCATAGAGTGATTTCAAATCTTTCAATGTATTTTCTCAACTAATGCCCGAGCATGATCATCTCTGTTTTCAAATCTCCGTCTTCGTAAAACTTAAATCATCGTGTGTGATTTCATTTCTATATAACATTACTTATTACTATTGCTAATTGTTTTAATCAGTTTGCTAATAAGTTTCAGATGATTTTATCATGCATTAACAACGAATTTGCATAAAGCAATTTGTGTGTCAGAGAAGCATTAAATGCAGTTGCCAAAATGAGTGATATCTTCTGCAACCATCTCTCTGATCAATGTAAAGCATTTACTGATATTTCTCTCACGCATTAAAACATGTCTCTCAATGGGCAAAACAAAAGGAATGAAGAATGTTTTGTGAGGACCAAAATCTTTAACAGCGAAAGTGACCAACGAAGCTTTATCTGTCTAACGGCTATATTCAAGAGTCACAACAATTAATCTTCAAGCTTCTCCAACGGTCGAAACACAATAACCTATAAATTGCGAAGTCTTCAAACCAGAAGAGGTGGTGACGATTGATGAATGAATTGACAAACCCAACGAAATGATTTTACTACTTCACCATCGATAGTTCATACACTCTGTTTCTAAATGTTCATATAGTTTACAGTAGAGAGTGAGATAAACGATTATGTACTTCATTGTTCATTCATACATTTCTGAGAGAGAAGATTTATCTGTAAACATTTTATCCGAGAGTTACTCAAGATTGGGTGATCTTGAGTGTGAAACCCATTGTATTGATTACAGCTTGTAAGGGGGAGTGAATCCTAGAGAGTGGATTACTTCGAGTTCGAAGTGTGTAATCAAGTGGGTGTATAGATTACAGCTTGTAAGGGGGAGTGAATCCTAGTGAGAGGATTACTTCGAGTACAGAGTGTGTAATCGGATTGTAAAGGCTTCTCTTGTGCCAGGATTAAATAAGAGGATAGTGGATTGAAAATCTCAAGTGGAGCTTGGGGACTAGACGTAGGTCAAGGATTGAGCCGAACCAGTATAAATCACAGTTTGCATATTCTCTTCCCTTATCTCTTATATTTCTAGTATATGATTATTTGAATATCTAACTGTTGATTTAGAAGACGTGAAAAGATTTTCAAAGTTTCAAGTATTAAATCTTCACCCAGTTCACCCCCCTCTTGGGTTCAGCTAGTTCTTCAGAATGACTATCAGAGGATGAGGATGGCAGGGGAACAGTGGCAGGATCAATGGGGGTTGCAAAGAGGAGGGAAGAACAACAGTGGCTGGAGTAGCCAAAATGTGAGAAATGGCTAAGACAGGGGTGGATGCCACAGCGGGGAGAGGTAATGGGAGAGGAAGGTTGAGAAGGATCGGGAGGAGGAGGAAGAGCGGTGGGACCGTCGGGACCAGAATTTGTCATAAAGGCACTCGAGTGTAATCGAAGAGGTCTACGATCTGTTTAAGACGCTTTTCTTTGTTGAGCCAAGTCTGAACCTCCTTTTGATCTCTTGTTGATGATCAAAAAGTACAAAGAAACAAACATCCATTTCTTCTTTTAGAGCCTTCATCTCGTAATCAATTTGTAGATCAAGATGAGCCTTTAGGTTGATCATCTCAGTAGACATAGCTTTGACCATTTCCACATTGAGCCTCTGAAAAGATTCTGAAAGTGGAGCTGAATCACCAAGAGGGTGAATTGGGGATTCTAAAACTTTTTGAAGTGCTCTGTTTTTAACACTAAAAAGGGATAAACGAGTCAGACTCTCTGGGACTTTTCACTATCACAATTGATTACACACTCTATAACTCAAGAGTAATTCTCTCACTAGAACTTACTCACCCTTACAAGTTGCAATCAATATCCCAATCTCCAAGTCCCCTGACTTGAGATTCTTACAATGAATGATTTACAATAAATGAACTCTCTCTAAGAGTGGATAAAGATAAATACTGAAGTACAATGTATCAAAAGATACTTCTCACAAGAAAACTCAAAGAGTAGTTGGAAACTTGAATAATTTTCGTTTTCTACAGATTGGTTGTTGAGAAGAATTGAATGCGTCTCTATTTATACCCAGAGAACATTAAATGACCGTTGTAATCTTCAATGTGACCGTTGCCAACATTAAGAATGGTTTAGTTGAAGTTTTGGTCTTCTTCTCTCTCTACTCTTTGGTTAATCCAGCTGCCGAAGTTTATGGTTGACTTCTTGAATTTTAATCCTTTGGAAGAGCGACTCTTGGATGTGGAAAGGAAATATTTGTCACGCCCTGAAAACTAAGGGGTGACCTGCACGGAATATGAGTGAACTCACATTCCTTAAGCCCTAAACTAATAAATTAGACTTCCCAAAAATTTGACAATGATCTAAATTTTTATCACAGCATTTAGAGCTCCGCTCCATATAGCATATACATATACATATGTTCCAGATTACAAAGGAAAACAGAGATCCTACCTATAGATTATGTGGAGCTCCTAGAATAGGATTTTCAAAACATAACACCAAAGCATAGAGACTTATCAACACAATTCTTCCACTTCAATTAGGCATGAGGTACTGAGTCAACTACACTATCTGAGATCAAAAATATTTTCCGAGTGAATAACGTCCCATCGATAGAAATAAATATAATCTTGAAAGAAATTATTTAGATAGACTTAACCTTGAATTATAAAATCATGATGATAAATTTTCAACTTCTAAACGGAGGCATAAATTGAAACCATGAAAGTTTATAATAAAGAGGTAAAAGTTAATTTCAACTCCCAACTATGAAATCATAACCATAAATCTATATAAAAGTTTATTAATAAGCATAATTAAATAGGTATAAAAGATAATTAGATGAATAATACCAAGTACATGATAAAACATTTCCCTTTCAAAACCAATTTATCAACAAGTCACAAGTTATAACTTCTCATGGGACTTCAATAGAACGGATAACAAGCATGGACACATAGTCCACGAGGGTAAATAACCAAGCGCAGCATAAGGCTACGAGAACAAGCGTGGACACACAACCCACGAGGGTAAGTAACCAAGCGTGGATCAAAGCCACGAAACAAGCACAGGTACAAAAGCTACAAATAATAAGCGTGAGAACGAATCCCACAAATATCAAGCATGAGAACTGTACACACGAAGGTCAAGCGAGCTCAAGTTAACCATGGCGCGCCAAGGACTAACAGTACTGCTGTTAGTAACCAGCGTTCTGTATTCAGTCCTCTAAAAAAATGTTTTCAAGCATGCATGGAGTCAATTTACTATTAAAAATGAGAAATAACTTCTCATAGTGGAACTAGTAACGAATAATTCATAACAAGGATCTCCACATGGAAGTTTATAAATAACATCTAAAAAAAACAAACCATTTCCAAGCATGTACAGAATTTACAATGATCAAGTACCTCACTAGATTATAAGTTCAACACAATGAAAATTGGCTATTGGATAAGTCTAACTTCCTTTTAAAACAACAAGCAAATGATATACTTTGGTCAAACTAATTTTGATGAATTTATACTAAGAAATTTGGAAAATAAATTTAGAAATATGAAAGGTAGTAAAAACAACATTTATAAAATTAGAATGAGACGTTATTTACTCACCTGCTGCATTCCCATTTATATCACACTTTCCTAGATATCTGCTTCCAACATATCCACTCCTTACCCTCCTAGTATCCCAAAAACAAATTATTAATATTCCCACTAAAATTTATACAAAATATTCATAACATCTTATTAAGAAAAATATTTCTTGATAGTCTTTCCCTTGACATTTGTTCAATCAATAGCATAATCACAATCTTCATGAATTACTCAACAAAATAACTATAAACACCCAACAAACACATCCAACATTATCATATCAATTAGAAAAATATGCGAAAGATCTTAACTTTAATCCTCCTCATACTAGATATAATATTGAATTCAATTGCTAATATATACACTATAGCCAAGTAGCCATTCCAATGACAATAAAAGCAAATATAAAAGAAAATATCTTGCTCTTCTTTTCCGTACATACATCCAAGTTTAACAAATACCATAGTCATCACAACTATCTTACGACACACGTATAACTCTTCTCTCCTTCAATCATTTCATCAAACTCTTTGTAGGCATTCAATATTAAGTCATAAAACAAACATCTCCAACACACTTATTTCCTACAATAATTTAAGATACTCTAATAAAATATTATTAAGATATTCCTAAATCTACCCCATTAATCCACAACTAATATTATGGGTGTAACTACCAAAAATAAATAAATGAATGAAATTATTAATTTAATTTACAAGTATCCTGGCTGATTGATCCTAAACTTGAGGATCACTCAACAAATCAAAAAGATTTCCAGAATAAAATTGAAAGTATCTAAAATAAGAAATAAATATTTATTCCTAATCCTCCATGACCCCATTATTTTATCAATTATTTTCTGGGCTATTAAAACATTAATCCCTTTGCAACGTGTGTAGAATGATTGTCCAAAAGGATGCAAGTTTTCTGGACTTTGCATTTAATGAGCTGACATCACTTTATGCTTTATGCTAATGCTTCATTTAATTCTCTCTAAATCATCTGAAACTCACTAACAAACTGATTAAACATAGTTAGGAATAGTAATGAGTGATGATATGAAGTATTAGAATCAAACACAAAGATTTCACAAATTCGTCCAGTTTGAAATTCAAAACCAGCGACACAAACTCGAGTTTGTGTTGGAAATTATGCGCTAGGGGAAAGTCATTGTACTTTAAATGTTATTTAAAGTATTCTCCTTTAGTTATCATTTCATTTGCGTGTTTATAGTGATAACTGATCCTTGGATATATCTTATAGATTATCCTAAATGTCCTCGAGTCATCATCTCCACGGGAGCAAAGATGAAATAAGACCAGCATGACTTTGATGAGTATGGAGATACGAGTCAAAGTCATAGGCACTTGTAAGAGTACAAGGTGCTGGACCGACCCACTAGGAGAAACCTGCATGGAATAAGTCATAAGCTTTTCTCATGTATAACCGCGTCACAACGCCCGTCGACCTGAGATCATCATGGATTCCTACATGATGAGTCGCGATCTTTGACTTAGTCAAAAGTCACCTTTGACCAGGGTGATGATAAAGGCTATGATCGAGATCGGTGGTTTTCGTGCGGAGGAATGTGGATGGTCAAGATGGAATTTGTCCCTCACATTTGTAGAGAGATATCTGGGTCCCTCGATGAGTCAGTCTGAGAAATGTATGGCCATACTACGACGGAAAGGAGTTTCCATTTCAATTAGACTACTCAAGAATCCAGAAAGTAATGGTCAAGAACAAAAAGTTGACATTCTCCATGCCTCATCCTTGACCAAATTATCACGTGACAAAAGGGACGTGACATGGTTGTACGATAGGTTGTATCGTATCATCGATCCCCATATGAATTGGGTAGTTGCAATGTCTTGCTAGAGGCGCTTGCGACTTGTTGGGTACGTACGATATTGGCCACGCCAATCATGTGGGCCTGCAGGGTCGCACACAAGAATAGCCCAACACGAGCAAAAGTGTCCAAAATCATTGAATCTTATATGTGTCTAAGATTTAATGAATACTGTATTTAATCTAGGATATATATATATATATATATATATATGTATGATTAAATTCGAAATTAATATAATATTATTATTATATATAATATTTGTTTCTATTTAATTTATTTGATAAATTAAACATCTAAAACAAATAGAGATATTGTATCTCAAATTTAATTTTTGAATAAAGATATCATATATTTTATTTAATTTAAATTGAGATATAGTATCTCAGATTTAATTAAATAGATAGATATCATTTCTCGGATTTAATTTATAGAGATAAATTAAATCAGAAGGCTTTTAATTTGGATTAAATAAATAGATTAGATTAGATCTATTAGATAGATTTAATTAATATATTTTTTAATCCAGATTAAAAATTTGAATTTCAAATTAATTTTGAATATAATACGCCTGCTATGTTTAGAAAAACCTACGGGACTTTTTGTCGAGCATATTAGAAAAGCCACGATAAACTCTAGAGAGAAATAGAATAGATAGACGCACAGTTCAGAGGCGCTAGCACGCTTCCATTCGTGTTTCTGAAGGCTGTTCGTATGGAACTCTCTGTTTAGTACAAACTCGAGTTTCCAAATGGAAAATGGAGTTTTGTTAAGTTTGAGAAATTGATAGCTCTCTGTCTTGTCAAAACTCGAGTTTGTTAAAACCAAACTCGAGTTTGCTTTGCCTTTGAAAAACTCAGATGCTCTCTGTTTGATCAAAACTCGAGTTTCAATACCCAAACTCGAGTTTTCCTAACTTTGCAAAAACTTGAGCTACTCTTTGTCAAGTCCAAACTCGAGTTTCCAAACCAAAACTCGAGTTTGCCTTTGACAGTAAGTTTTTCAACTTAACAAAGACAAACTTCAATCTGAGTTTTCAATTGTCAGTTATCATCAAAACCAATAGAGAACTAACAGATTCCATGGCCTTCTGAAGGTTTACCACTTTCTCAACAAGAGGAGCATTGGCACTTTGAATTGAATACTGAATCAGATGCTGAGAGGCAGCCTGAGAAAATGATGGTGAGGATGGAACACCCGTGGATGCATGAGGAGCCTGAGAGGATTGAGCTTCATTTGGAATCTTAGGTATCGAAGGCTTTACTACTGGTTTTTCTTTCTTGAGCTTCTTCTTGGTTGAAGCCTCAATGAATGATATCCTCATGCTAATCATATGCTTGGGGCCAAATTTCTTGGGGAACTCTTCTTTATCATCTGAAAGGTACCAGATATTGTGAGTTTGGAGGATGTGAGAGACCAAAGAAGGATAAGGCATAGTGGCCCTCTTCTTAACAGGGGCCTCTGATATGAAGGTGAGCATCTCATCCAAGATCTATTTGCCAAGATTCCTAGGCTCCTTAGCAATGATTGAGGCAAATTTCTCAAAGTCTTTGTTAACAAAATGAGTAAAGCTTTGACCCTTCTGCACAAGACTCCTGCTATACACGTACCACACCACTCTAAACTTATCATCCATCATCGTCAGAGAAACATTGACTTTCTTTCCATCATATGGTACATTGGGAAGAAGAATCATGTGGCACTGAGCATCAAAATCCTTGGAGGATCCTCAGGGGCATCAACAACACCAAGAAGGACATTCAGATCAGAAGCAGTGATTTTGATCTCCTTGCCTCGAATCTATGTGACCAATGCATCATCATCCTGATTATTTACTTTTTGTTGAAGATGCAAGTGGTAGTAAAAGCATCTAACAACTTCAGGGGAGTATGGAAGAGAAATCGAGCGAGAGGTATAAACTGTTAGAGCCACTCAGTGAGGTCTAGATTACAATGGTCTCTAAAATATGCCAAGTCCACATAAACAATAGGACAGAATGGTCTCTTCTCAAAGTAATGTGCAAAGTGTTTGTAATCATCAACAACCAGAGGGTCAACAATTATACCAGGAGACGGGTCAAGTGAAATTTCTTCTTGTTAAGAAGCTGTAGGACCAGCTGAGCCAACCCCAGAGATTTGTTGTCGACTAATCAATGGATGATTTTGACTACCCAAGGCTTGAGGTTTCTTGCTAGATTTTTGACCCACCGAGGCTTGAGATTTCTTTATGGATTTTTGAGAAAAGAGTTCTTCAGTATCCTCTGAGTTAGATAAAACTGGAGAAGGGGACCTAGTTCTCTTCCCTTTACTAGAAGGCAGAGACTGCGTTTGGAATCTTTTTCTATGTGTGGGTTGATCTTCGAAGACGACTACTTTCTCTCTTTGCTTCACAGTCGTTGCTTTCAGCAGACTCAGTGCTTTGCTCGGGCATAGGCAGTTTAAGATATTCAATAAAAGAACATAAATAACTTCAAATACATCACATCAAGTGTGTTTTGAGAACACTTGATTCAGGTTATTTGATCTTTGATTTGAAGCTTTTGTGGCGAATCCAGTTTAAAATTAATCGGATGGCGACAAGCGTTGATCGAAAGTGAGAACTTGTGTAATGCTCGAGCAGGATTCATATATTTCACTTAGGAAGATCATTTCCCGATTGATAAGTATATATTTTAGGATTAGATAGGTGTATATTTTATGAGAATTAGCTGGAGTTATTAATATTATATGCCTATTTAATTATCTTTTATAAAATTTTCCATCATTGAATCAAACTTAGGATCAAAGAATAAATCGACATAAAATCTACTCATATCCTATTTTTATTGTGAAGGAGATATTATATGAAGGAGAAGAGACAAAAAAACATATGGAGCTTGTAGCCATAAATTAAATAAAAGGAATAAAGACTTGGATCCTAAGCTTGGTGATTAAACTTGGATCTTAAGCTTGGTGGTTAAACTTGGATTCTAAGCTTGGTGATTAATTAAAAGGAGGAGACCTCAATTATAAATAGGGAGGCAGAGACATGCACAAAGAGATCATGGAGGAGCAAATCGAGAGACGCAGAACAAGGAGGAACGAAGAAGCAGAGGAGTAGCAGCTGAGTGTTTTGATTCTCTTCATCATCTCCACTGAAGGACGGAAGGACTGTGGAGGCGATGGAGAAACTTTCTTTCATCTCTTTCCTTTATTCTTTCAATCTGGGTTTCATCTTTTTGTTATGAATTTTGTTATAGCCATGTGTGGCTAATTCTCTTTTCAACCTAGAGGACCTATGAACTTGTTTGGGTTCTAGAGATTATTCCCATTAATTAGTTTTGCTTAAATTATTTCAGTTTATTTAATCTTGTCTTTATTGTTATTGTTTATTGATTGGCCATCATTGAGCATGTTTTGGGGATTTAGGGTTGAACTTGGAAGAGGGAATCCTAAATTGACCTTGGGATTAAATAATGTGGAATTAGGTTTTAATCTAATTTGCGTCTAGGATAGGAATATACCTAGAAGCTCTGCATAATCAAATTAGAGTGAGCTCGATTTAAAACGCATCTTATTTAGTTGTGTGAGGCATTGCATAATTAATTAAGGTAGGTAGATAAATGAATGGGAAGGCATTTATAAATTAATTTAGTGGGGATAAAATCTAAGAGGCAAACAAGGGATTAGTGACTCTAGGTTGATCGTTCGATTATTGTGGTAGTTTGTTTATTTTAATTTTAGTTTTAATTTCTTTTCTCCTAATTAAATTCACTTTGTTTTGCTCAACTTAAATGAGAGTGTACAATTAATGCTTAACTGAAGTTTGTGATACTAAGTCCTCGTGGGAAAGATACTTTTCTTATCACTTTATTACTTGATACGGCTGAGTATCTTGCTTTCGGGCATAGACAGATTTAAGATATTCAATAAAAGAACATAAATAACTTCAAATACATCACATCAAGTGTGTTTTGATAACTCTTGATTCCCAGTTATTTGATCTTTGATTTGAAGCTTTTGTGACGAATCCAGATTTAAAATTAATCAGATGACAGCAAGCGTTGATCGGGCAGAACTTGTGTGATGCTCGAGCAGGATTCATATATTTCACTTAGGAAGATCATTTCCCGATGTTGCTCGAGCAACCCATTTTGACTTTCAATTTTGCATTGAATTGTTTTCGTCATTGCTCGAGCATGCTAGGAATGCTTACTCGAGCATACGACCTCTGTTGATCTGTTATTAAGTCATGAAACAGAGCATCCTACAAACAGCAAATCTAGAGGCTCCAATGCTTAAGTCAGTAATATCTTGTTGAATTAACTTAATTGAAGTGAGAATACTTACAGTTCATTAGGAATTGCCACACCCAATTCTCTACGGATGAATGTGAATTGTTCCTTAGCCAACGGTTTGGTGAAGATATCAGCCAACTGAAGGTGTGTAGGTATGAACATCACCTTGACATCTTTCTTTTGAACATGATCATGAATAAAAAGATGTCTCGCATCAATATGCTTGGTTCTTGTGTGTTGAGCAGGATTCTTCGCCAAGCTTATTGTGCTGGTGTTGTCACAGAGAATTGGAACTTCTTTCAGATGAATTCCCAAGTCAAACAGTGGTTGTTTGAGGCATAAAACTTGAGCACAACAACTTGAGGCAGCAACATATTCAGCTTCAGTGGAGAATACAGCAACAGTGGTTTGCTTCTTACTGAACCACGATACGAGTGATCCTCCGAGAAATTCGCATTGTGCACTAGTACTTTTTCTATCGTTTTTGTATCCAACATGATCAGAGTCTGAATATGCAACCAAAAATTCTTGTTGACCTTTTGGGAACCATAGTCCAAGCTCCTTTGTGTTCACAAGATATCAGAAGATTCTTTTCACATGCTCGACATGTGATTGAATTGGATATCGGGTTTACTTGTTGTCAAGTATAGCAACGATCTGATCATCCCTCTATATTTGGTTATGTTGAAGTCTTTTCCTTTTTCTTCATCGGCATCCAAAGAGGCAGTTGAATTCATTGGTGTGTCAGCTCCATTGCAATGCTCCATCCCAAACTTTTTGAACAAGTCATGGAGATACTTCGTTTGTAAAATGAATATCCCATTCTTCTGTTGTTTGATTTGCAAACCGAGGAAGTAGTTCAACTCTCCCATCATAGACATCTTGAATTCACCCTGCATTTTCTTGGAAAATTCCTCACAAAGAGACTCATTAGTGGCACTAAATATTATGTCATCTACATATATTTGCACAATTAAAATTTCATTAAGCTTATTAGTCTTAATGAAGAGTGTTGTATCTGCTTTTCCTCTGACAAAGCCTTGATCCAAAAGAAATTTTCTTAACTGCTCATACCAAGCTCTAGGAGCTTGTTTAAGACCATATAAAGTCTGTTGGAAATTATGCCCTAGGGGCAAGTCATTGTACTTATCAACGATCCCCATATGAATTGGGTAGTCGCAATGTCTTGCTAGAGGCCGCTTGCGACTTGTGGTTGTCTGATGTGCTTGGCCCTTGCCAATCTCATGTGGGCCTACGGGTCGCTTTCACAGAATGGCCTAACTACGAGCAAGAGTGTCAGATTCATTGAATCTTAAATGTGTTTAAGATTTAATGAATACTTATTTAATCTAGGATGTGTGTGTGTATATATATATATATATGCATATATAATATATATTAAATTCGAAAATAATAATGATATTATTTATTGACAATAATATTATATATATAGTATTTAATTTATTTGATAAATTAAATAACTATAATAAATTGAGATATTGTATCTCAGATTTAATTTCGAATAAAGATATTGCATATCAGATTTAATTTGCACTGAGATATCGGATCTCATTTTAAATTAAATATAACGATATATCATATCTTGATTTAATTTATAAATATAAATTAAATCGGTGGGCTTTAATTCGGATTAAATAAATAAATTTGATTAGATCTATCGAGATAGATTTAATTAATATATTTTTAATCCATATTCAAGAATTGGTTTTGAATTTAATCGTCTATTAGGTTTAGAAAACCTACGGGACTTTTAGTCGAGCGTATTAGAAAGCCGAGAAACCTAGATAGAAAATAGAAGACTTGCATGATTCGGGCGCTACTTACGCTTAGATTCGTGTTTACAGAGAGGATTGTTCGTGTGAATCTTAGCGGTAGAGGAAGGCGATTCTAAGAAGTCAAGCCTGTGCAAATCAGAAAGGTAGCCCACCGGTTCAAATTGTTTTGCAAAGATACGATTAGGAAACTCTAAATCCAGTTTAAGCGCTATTGAGGCTTGATCCGCTTAAGGGATTCGTAAATTTTTTTTTATTCATTCGGCTGCGTGTACGGATCCCAGCGGTGGCATAAGAGCCAACTCAATAGAGCGTTTAAATTAGGTTTTATCGTGTGTTTTTGTATGAGATACATGTATGGTTAAAGGCGAATACGTAATGTGTTTAGAATTCAAGAAGCTTCGCATTAGGGTTTTATCCCGGTTTCCAAGTAAGTTATGTGGCTGATTCGCATGGATTTAAAGCGTTCGAAATCGATGTGGAAACTGATTCGTTAGGGTTTGAAATTTTAGGGATAAAAAAATCCACGTTTTTTTAGAAATTATTTTAAAGAAAATAATATTTTATTTTGAAATTTCCTAGCGAAGAACGCCATATGGGATCCCGGCTGATTGTCGTAGTAGCGAGAAATTTTAAATCATGATATTATATTATAGAAGTAAATACCCTTTTTGGTCTGAATAAATACATTTTGACCTTTTTGGTCCTGAGTAAAAAAATGTCATTTTGGTCCTTTTTAGGGACTAAAAATGACCTTTTGGGATTTACGAGGGACTAAAATGTCACGCAAAAATGATCAAAAGGATTAAAGGGACCTTATTTTTCCATTTTAGGGACTAAAAGTGACTTTATTTTTTTCGGGGATCGAAAAGGGCATCAGTGTTTTCCAGGGACCAAAAAGGGTATTTACTCTATATTATATATAGTATATAATATAATGTAAATTACAGAATGAGTAAATACCCTTTTTGGTCCTTGGAAAAAACACGGATGCCCTTTTTGGTCCCTGAAAAAAAGTAAGTCACTTTTAGTCCCTAAAATGGAAAAATAAGGTCCCTTTTAGTCCTTTTGATCATTTTTTTGCACATTTAATCCCTTAGAAATTCCCAAGGTCCTTTAGTCCTAAAAGGACCAATGACATTTCTTTTCAGAGGGATGAAAAAAAGGATATCAAATGTATTTTTCGAGGATAAAAGAAATATTTACTCTTCTGAAAATTTAAATCATGATATTATATTATATATAGTATATAATATAATATAAATTAGAAATCTAAATCATGATATTATATTGTATTTATAATATAATATAAATTAGAAAATTAAATCATGATATTATATTATATATAGTATATAATATAATTTAAATTAGAGAATTTAAATCATGATATTATATTATATTTATAATATAATATAAATTAGAAAATTTAAATCATGATAAGATTAATCATAATATTTTATTTCATAATTGTATGACTTAATATATGTTGTGATTTACCTTTCAAAAGTTGTTTGGGTATGGTGAACAACATGGCTCTAGAGTTTTACAATTGTTGTAAATTTTAAATATGGCTGCGAGCCATGCCTCTTTCTTTAAATACTCTTGATGTACTTCTTTTTATTTTTAGAGAAGTCCTCTCATTGGCTTGAGAGGATTTTAGGTTAAGGTTGAGCCATGTTGTGTCACAATTTTAATTATGTCTTGATTTGATGATTGCATGATTAATTTAGAATTTTAATTATGGTTTGATTAGATCACTCATAATTAATTTAGAATTTTAATTATGTTTTGATTAGATCACTCATAATTAATTTAGAATTTTAATTATGTTTTGATTAGATCACTCATAATTAATTTAGAATTTTAATTATGGTTTGATTAGATCACTCATAATTAATTTAGAATTTTAATTATGTTTTGATTAGATCACTCATAATCAATTTAGAGTTTTAATTATGTTTTGACTAGATCACTCATAATTAATTTAGATATTATATGAGATACAATAGTGATTGCATTCATATAAGTATAATTAATAGGATTAATCTAATTATACCCTCTAAATAAAATCTTAAGTCATAATGCCACCAATAAATGAATACTTGTCAAAACCTAGATCGCCCATTTGTATGTTCCACCAAAGTGGATGCATTTCAGTTATCTTGGTGAGACAAGAGTGAGTAATGGTGATACTCAATATTCATTATTGTCTGACTTAATTGAGATTATCAAAACGGTTTTGGATTTCAAGGCATTAGATGGGGTTAAACATGCCACGTCATATGATGATTGAATCCCATAAAGATCTAAGAGTTACATATGATGTAATTGGCAAGGGTTTGCCTACCTAAATAACTTAATTTAAGCGTCACCTTAGCGGACTTAAATTTAAGCCAAATATGGATCTTAGCCCACTAATTATAATGAGGGTTGTTAATTCGGTGGGAGGTTACTACTTAAACTTTGCATATCTTTAGTTGTAGAATCATGTAGTCTAGTAATACTTCAACACCATCAATGCGATCGAGTCCTTGAGAAGGACGAACTCGATGAGACAAACTTTCTTGACATGTTTGGGAACTTAGCGTTGATCCTAAACACGAAAGAAAAGAGTATCTCATCAATCAACCCATTCTGGCGAGCTGCGGTGCTGATCCAAGAGCTCGACTAATGCTTATACGAAGCATAAGGATGACTCTGTGGATGCAAGGATGCACGATGCTTGCCACTATGCTTCTAGACCTCAATAGAGATCTAGAACATGTGGAGGCCTGCAGGATGATTGTTCATCCTACGGAAATGTTCGATAACGGGCAAGGCAAAGAGGTATGAGACTACAAAGGCCTTTCATTCTGCAAGGCTGAGGTGCATCGGTTAGTCCTCATGTTTGAAGATAAGGCTACATTGATCACCTTGAGAGGCTTGGATTCCCATGTCCCGGGAGTTAGCTACGAGATGTGATCTTGAACTCACTCCCGGGAAGTTATGATAACTTTGTCATGGATTACAACATGAACAACATGGAGGAATCAATTTACGAAGCGCATGAGATGCTCAAAGCTGCTAGTTTGAGCCTTGGAGAGGCCAGTTACAGTTTTGTCCCGTTCAAAAAGGAAGGGGTATGAAACGAAAGCCAAGAAGGCAAAACCTCAGAAGGATAGAGTGCGCTTCTTTTACAATGAACTTGGTCATTTGATGGACAAGAATAAGAAGGATAGCGGGGCTATCGCTTCAAGTATCTATGTCATAGATATTCGCTTTTCTACTTCCTCAACATGGGTATTGGATACTACATGTGGATCTCACATTTGAATAAATGTAGGATCTCAAGGATAGTAGAAAATTGAATGGACATATCTATGACATAACTACTAAAAGGTTCAAGTCAAATGATTTGAATCCGACCTATCTATGGCATTGTCGTCTAGGCCATATAAATGAGAAACGCATTCGAAACTCCATAAAGATGGATTTCTTAACTCATTTGATTTTGAATCAATTGATACATGCGAGCCTTGTTTATTGGGAAAGATGACAAAGGCACCTTTACTTGACACGGTGAGAGAGCCACCAATTTATTGGGCCTCATACATCTTGATGTGTGTGGACCAATGAATACATCTGCCGAGAGGAGGTCATTTGTACTTCATTACATTTATAGACGATTTCAGTAGATATGGATATATCTATTTAATGAAACATAAGTCGGAATCTTTTGAAATGTTCAAAATATTCCAAAATGAAGTGCAAAATCAACTTGGCAAAACAATTAAGACACTTCGATCTGATCGGGGTGGTGAATATTTGAGCCAAGAGTTCATTGACCATCTTAGGAGTTGTGGGATCGTCTCGCAAATTACTCCTCGAGGAACACCTCAATGGAATGGTGTTTACGGCGGAGAATCGAACTCTATTAGATATGGTTCGATCTATGATGAGTCAAACAGATCTTCATCCTTCCTTTTGGGGCCATGCCCTAGAAATAGTGCGTTCACACTAAATCGTGTTCGTCAAAGGCGGTTGAAAAGACACCATATGAGATATGGGTGGGAAGAAACCCGGTTTGTCATTTCTTAAAATTTGGGGATGTGAGGTTTATGTCAAACATCAAGCCTCGATAAATTATCATCCCAGATCCTCAAAATGCCTTTTTGTGGGGTATCCTAAGGAAACTAAAGGATACTATGTCTACAATTGTTATTCGAAATGGTGTCTTTTTGGAAAATGAGTTTATCTCTAAAAGAACAAGTGGGAGTAAGGTGAACCTCGAAGAAGTTCGAGAGTCACAGGACAATGTAGAACCACAGATGGAAAGCGGGAAGACTCACAACAAGTTGTTGAGCCTACTCACGTAACACAAGACCCCGAAGGTCAGATAGAACACGGCTACGGCCTCGGAGATATGGATTTCGATTCTTGGAAGCCGTGATGTTTTGCTCATTGAGCACAATGAGCCAACTACCTATCGCGAGGCCATAGTGGGACCCAACTCGAAAGATGGCTTAGTGCCATGAAGTCGAAAATGCAATCCATATGCGACAATGAGGTATGGGCCTTAGTCGATCCACTGAAGGTGTAAAAACCGTTGGGTGCAAGTGGGTTTTCAAAGAAAGCTGACATGGATGGCAAAGTAAATATCTTCAAGGCACGGTTGGTTGCAAAAGGATTCACTCAAACTCATGGTGTGGACTATGATGAAACCTTTTCCCCGATTGCAATGGCCAAATCAATCGAAAATCCTTCTTGCCATTGCATCATATTATGACTATGAAATATGGCGAGATGGACGTCAAAACAACCTTCCTTAACGGAAAGCTCCTTGAGGATGTGTACATGACAACACGAGAGGTTTTGTGCGTCCAAAGGACTCAGTAAAGTTTGTAAGCTTCAAAGGTCCATTTATGGATTGAAGCAAGCATCTCGGATTGGAATCATCGTTTTGATGAAGTAGTCAAAGAGTTTGGATTCATTCAAAACATAGATGAACCTTGTGTTTACAAGAAGGTTAGTGGGAGCACGGTTGTATTTCTAGTGCTTTATGTTGATGACATCCTACTCATTGGGAATGACATTCCTACCTTGCAGTGTCAAGTCTTGGTTAGGAAAGTCTTTCTCAATGAAAGATTTAAGCGAAGCCACTTACATCCTTGGGATTAGGATCTATAGAGATAGATCTAAGAGGTCGATAGGCCTAAGTCGAGCACATACATAGACAAGATCTGCATAGATTCGGTATGCGGGATTCAAAAAGGGGTAATATGCCCATGTCTCATGGCATCCATCTCGGTAAGAATGTGTCCTAGTACACAAGATCAAAGAGACCGCATGAGTAAGATTCCATATGCCTCCGCCATTAGATCTATCATGTATGCCATGTTATGTACTCGACCCGATGTGTCATTTGCCTTGAGTATGACCAGCGAGATATCAACAAGATCCGGTGAGGATCATTGGAATCTTGTCAAGAATATCCTTAAGTACTTAAGAAGGACTAAGGACTTATTCTTGGTATATGGTGGCTTGGAGGATGAGCTCAGATGGTAGTTACAGATGATGAGTTTCAAACTGACCAAGATGATTCAAGATCGCAATCGGGATATGTATTCTGTTGAATGGTGGTGCGGTGAGTGGAAGAGCTCTAAGCGAGCACTTGTAGTTGATTCCGCAATAGAAAGCCGAGTATATAGCGGCATCGGATGCGGTGAGGAGGCCTTTTGGATTAGTAAGTTCATTAATGAACTAGGGGTGGTTCCTACCATCTCAAATCCAATAGACTTGTTCGTGACAATAGCGGTGCTATTGCGCAGACCAAGGAGCCTAGGTCACATCAAAGGACCAACCATATACTCAAGCGATTTCATCTTATCACAGAAATCAATGATAGAGGTGATACAAAAAAAAATTATTATGCAAAGTACCGGAGAAAGCAAGTCATTGTACTTTAAACGTTAATGTTATTTAAAGTATTCTCCTTTAGTTATCATTTCATTTGCATGTTTATAGTGATAATCGTATCCTGGATATATCTAATAGATTATCCTAAATGTTCACACAGTCGGTCATCTCACGCGGAGCGAAGATGAAATAAGACTTAATGTGACTTTGATGAGTATGGGGATACGAGTCAAAGTCATAGGCACTTGTGTAGAGTACAAGGTCTTTGGACCGACCACTATGAGAAAGCTGCATGGAATAAGTCATAAGCTTTTCTCATGTATAACCGCGTCACAACGCCCTTTGACCTGAGATCATCATGGATTCATACATGATGAGTCGCTTGTCTTTGACCTAGTCAAAAGTCACCTTTGACTGGGTGATGATAAAGGCTAGGATCGGGATCAGTGGTTCTCATGCGGAGGAATGTGAGTGGTCAAGATGGGATTTGTCCCTCACATTTGTAGAGAGATAATCTTGGGCCCCTCGATGAGTGAGTCGAGAAATGTATGGCCATACTACGATGGAAAGGAGTTTCCATCTCAATTGTTAGACTACTCAAGAATCGAAAGTAATGGTCAAGAACAGAAGTTGACATTTTCCATGCCTCATCCTTGACCAAATTATCGCGTGACAAAAGGGACGTGACATGGTTGTACGATAGGTTATATCGCATAAACAATGACGTTGATCCTCTTACTAAGCCGCTTTGACAAGTAAAACATGAGCGTCATGTTAGGGCAATGAGAATTAAGGTAATTAATGATTGCACCTAGTGCAAGTGGGAGTCTCGTTGGAAATTATGCCCTAGGGGCAAGTCATTGTACTTATCAACGATCCCATATGAATTGGGTAGTCGCAATGTCTTGCTAGAGGCCGCTTGCGACTTGTGGGCTGATACGATATTGTCCATTGCCAATCTCATGTGGGCCTACAGGTTGCACACAAGAATGGCCTAACACGAGCAAGAGTGTCTAGATTCATTGAATCTTAAATGTGTTTAAGATTTAATGAATACTTATTTAATCTAGGATGTGTGTGTATATATATATATATGCATATATAAATATATTAAATTCGAAAATAATAATGATATTATTTATTGACAATAATATTATTATATATAGTATTTAATTTATTTGATAAATTAAATAACTATAATAAATTGAGATATTGTATCTCAGATTTAATTTTCGAATAAAGATATTGCATATCGATTTAATTTGAGCGAGATATCGGATCTCATTTTAAATTAAATATAATGATATCATATCTTGATTTAATATATATTAAATTGAAAATAATAATGATATTATTTATTGATAATAATATTATTATATATAGTATTTAATTTATTTGATAAATTAAATAACTATAATAAATTGAGATATTGTATCTCGATTTAATTTTCGAATAAAGATATTGCATATCGATTTAATTTGAAGCTGAGATATCGGATCTCATTTTAAATTAAATATAACGATATCATATCTTGATTTAATTTATAAATATAAATTAAATCAGAGGGCTTTAATTCGGATTAAATAAATAGATTTGATTAGATCTATCGGATAGATTTAATTAATATATTTTTAATCCATATTCAAAATTGGTTTTGAATTTAATACGTCTGCTAGGTTTAGAAAAACCTACGGGACTTTTGTCGAGCGTATTAGAAAGCCGCGAAAACCCTAGATAGAAAAGAGAGACGCACAGGTTCGTAGGCGCTAGCACGCTGGTTCGTGTTTGAAGGCCGTTCGTGTGGATACTTAGGTGGGAAGGCGATTCTAAAGTCGGCTTACATCGATGAAGGTAGCCACAGGTTCAAATTGTTTTGCAAAGGTACGATTCGGAAACTCTAAATCCAGATTTAAACGCTATTGAGCGATCCGCCTAAGGGATTCGTAAAATTTTTTTTTTATTCCGCTGCGTGTACGGATCCCAACAAAGTCTTCTTAAGACGATAAACATGATATGGATTATGAACATTTTCAAAGCCAGGAGGCTGTTCTACATATACTTTCTCATGAATGAAACCATTTAGAAAAGCACTTTTAACATCCATTTGATAGAGTTTAAATCCTTTGATACACGTAAAGGCTAAGAGTACTCGTATAGCTTCCAATCTAGCCATTGGAGCATATATTTCCTCATAATCAATACCTTCTTCTTGATTATAGCCTTTGGCAACCAATCTAGCCTTGTTACGGACTATGATTGCGGATTCATCACGTTTGTTCTTGAATACCCATTTAGTGCCAATGATCGGATGGTCTTTAGGCCTAGCTACCAAGTCTCAAACTTGATTCTATCAAATTGATGTAATTCCTCTTGCATTGTTATCACCCAATCATTGTATGATAGAGCTTCGTCAATTTTAGAGGGCTCAATCTCAAATATAAAAGCAGAAAACATAACCTCATTCAAGGTACTTTTTTTGGTTCTTACACCTTGATTTATATCTCCTATTACTTGGTCCAAAGGATGATTCCTAATGAACTTCCAAGCTCTAGGTTGAGATTGATCAGGATTTTCGCAGGGATTTTGAGAATCATTTTCAAAAACATTTTATGGATTTTCTATAGAAGCCTTACCATTGTTGTGGATGAAGCATTTGCTGTAACCGAAGATATGAAGGTGAGCCAAGTTTAGTTTCCTTCCTTTGTAAAGCTCATATGGAGGTTTGTTGAGCTTCTTTTCGGAGATAGGCTCGGTTTTGAGATATAACTCGGTCGTTGCTCATTGCATTTTACCCATAAGACTTGTGAAGTACGATTTTCATTCAACATTGCCACAAGCCATTTCGGTGAGCACACGATTCTTCCTTTCGACCACACCATTACCGTTGTGGTGTCCTTGAGAGGCGAAATTGTGATCAATGCATCACGGGAATTCTCCAAAGGCTTGATTCTCAAATTCACCTCCATGATCAATTCGAATAGCTGAAATACAAATACCTTTCTCGTTTTATACTTTCTTAGCAAAGACACAAACAAATCAAATGTTTCATCTTTTGAAGATAAGAAGATAGTCCAAGTAAAACGAGAGAAATCATTAACAATAACCAAAGTATATAGATTACCACCAAGGCTCTTAACTCTTGCCAGTCCAACTAAATCCATGTGAAGTAGCTGGAGAGGTCGATTGGTCGAGATTTCATGCTTGTTTTTAAAAAGATGATTTAGTTTGTTTACCTCTTTGACAAGAATCACAAATCATGTCATTTTAAAAACGAAGTTTAGGTAAACCAAGAACTAAATATTTTCTTGAAAACTTATCCAGGTTGAAGCATGTTCAAATGAGCCAAACGCTTATGCCACAGCCAACTCTCGTCTAAGTTGCTAAAAAAACACTTTTCAGAATTGATTTTAGGTAAATCTAAGGTATAGCAGTTACCTTCTCGAGGTGCTTTGAATAAAACCTTAAGTTTAGCTTTATCGATTGGGAGATCATTTTTGTTGACAATGAGGCATTCTTCCGAATCGAAGATGATCCAATTGTTCTTGTCGGCACTTTGACTTACACTCAGGAGGTTATGATAGAGACCTTCCACATGAAAGTGGAGCTGAATCACCAAGAGGGGGTGAATTGGGGATTCTAAAATTCTTTTAGATGTGCTCTATTTTTCGGATAATAAAATAGGGATAAACAGAGTATAGGGAAGAGAAGCAAGACAAAAAGAATTTATACTGGTTCGATCCAATCTCTTGACCTACGTCCAGTCCCAGGACTCTGCAGGTTTTTCTCAGTATCACAATTGATTACACACTCTGCAACTCAAGAGTAATTCTCTCACTAGAACTTACTCCCCCTTACAAGTTGTAATCAATAACTCAATCTCCAAGTCCCCAGACTTGAGATTCTTTACAATGAATGATTTACAATCAGTGAAAATCTCTCTGAGAGTGGATAATAATAATCACTGAGGTACAAATGTATCAAAAGACACTTTACAGTAGAAAACTGAAAGAGTAGTTGGAAACTTCAATGATTTTTTTTTCTCCAGATTGGTTGTTGTAGAGACTTGAAAGCAACTCCTTATATATGAAGAGAGCATTAAATGACCGTTGGATTCTTCAATGTAACCATTGGAGACATTGATAAAGTGATTAGGTTGAAGCTTGGTCCAGTCTCTCTCTTGATTAATGTTAATCCAAGTTCACAGAAGTTTATGTTGACTTCCTTTGAATTAAATCCGTTGGAAGAGCAGCTTCTAGTTAGGGAAAAGAAACATTAATCCCATTCCAAAAGTATGCACCTCCACCATGTAGACATCACCAAACACTTCAGATCAAGAATCGGCCCGTAGAAACGTTGTCTCGCCGAGAGGAACAACGTTAGAGAAGGCATCGGGAGCTAAAAACACCAAATCGGAGGCGAAATCGACCCCAAACTTTTTCTTTTTCCTCTAGCTCTTCTCTTTTCTTCTCCTTCTCTCTATTTCATTTTCCCCTCTCTCTCTCTCTCCTCTCTCTCTCTTTTCCATGTTTAGGTTGAAATGCCCTAAGGACAAGTGAGGGAAGGAAATAAATATAAATCGTGTATGGTCCAGAACATGCCACATGTCATTAACCGATAAGTTAGAGAGAGAGCTTGCCGAACAAGCCAGCGGGATAGGTGAGGTGGTGTCTCCCTTGATTCCCAGGTCCGGTGTTGGGAAAGTCAAACACATGTCCAGGATCGGAGACCGGTGGATTCCTCTGACTCAAGGCGCTACGTGGCGCGTCCTGATGCTATTAACACAAAAGTGCTTTCGTACTTTGTAATCATGAAGGGACACGTGTCACCTTTCCATTTGACCAACACAAAAGTTGCTTTTACATATCATGATGAGTTGACACGTGTCATGTTCTCATTGTGCCAAAACAAAAGTAGATTTTTCTTTGTAATCATAACGAGATACGTGTCACCTTTCTATTGGAACAATATAAAAGTAACTTTATACTTTGCATGATGAGGGGACACCAACACAAAAGTATGTCATAATGACCTTACTTTATTAAAGTTACTTTAATAAAGCTACTTTATCGATGCTTGCCTGGAATTCTTCTCGGGTTTTACTCAGGATCGCGACACGCATACCAAGGCCATGGCCCGACATTAGGTTAAACTCGTACGTGGGCTCCACATTGCACCACATACGGTGTCTTCTCCAAAAACGTGTGGTAAACCTATGTGCCCTAGAAAATGCCATGTGCACCACTATACTGGCACAATTTGCTCGACCAATCGTCTCATACCTTATAACATAGATAGTGGTGTCTTTTTACCAACCCAATGACACTTTGTATAAGCGTTAATTTAGTTCTCATATGTTTTGATGATGACGCAGACATTGATCTTGCTAATTAAATAATCAATTCAAAGTGTTAAAAAGAATTTAATGGTAAAGTATGTTCGAGCGGGGAATCGCGTGTCTGAGCATCATCGGGACAAAACCGAAAGTATGTGTTTACATATGTACTATGCCCAGAGCAAAGAAGTAAGTGATGCCCGAGCATAGTGCTCGAGTATAGGTAGACATGTGCTCGAGCAGGCAACACAATCACTTCTTCTTTTAAGAGTTGCTCGACTCATGCCCGAGCATGAATTACTCGTGCCCGAGCAGCATGCTCGAGCAAGAGTTTAGAGTTGCCCGAGCAACGTTACTCACCTTGTTTGCATTCGTCTCTGGATGGATGTTTCCTGAGCATGAAATAATCATGCTCGAAGAGCAAGGGTATAGAGTTGCTCGCGGCATACGTCTCTTGCTTTTTCTTCTTCTTGACTCTTCTCAGATGCTACGTGGCTAGAGCAAGAAAATATCTTTGCTTTCGAAAGAGTAAGACCATATCTTGCTCGAAAGGTATCTGATGCTCGACGCTTTGCTCTTCGTCGCCTTACCCATGCCCGAGCATCACCACCACCATGCCCGAGCATGAGCGATATCATGCCCGAGCATGATAAGTAGTTTGCCCGAGCATTATCGTTTACTAAATCATTTTCTTCTTCAAAATTAGTTTGCCCGAGTAAGCACTTTGAGTGCTCGAACAGGGTGCTCAAGAAGATACTTTGTGCTGCCCGAGCATAGGTTGATGCTTTCCTTTTAAATGATATTTAAACATAGCACTAATCATCATTTAAGTATGTTACAGGATGCTAACCATTGTTTTAGCATAAAAGCAAGAACTCTAACAGAAGCATTAAATGCAAATTGCTAAAGACGTGATATCCTCGGTAACCACCTTCCTGCGAATGGAAAGCGATTACAAATATTCTCTCTTGCATTCAATGCTATTTCATAACGGGCAAAACAAAAGGAATGAAGGGAATGTTGGAACTGTAAATCCAGCTGTAATGTTTGAACGATGAAGAATATTGTCTGAAGCGTCATGAGTCTAGCAGAAAGATTTGAGACTCACAACGGTCAATCTTCAAGCTTCTCCAATGGCCATAAATGTTTCAACTATAAATACCAGAAGCATTGAAGTCGTTACCAACCGAAACGTTGTGCATTCATTTCGTTTTATTTCAACTACTGTTGTTTCATTAATATCTTCGGATATCTTGCGTACTTCAGTGTTTATCTTTTATCTACTCATGAGGAGTTTCTAAACACTTATTTAAATTACTGTGTTGCAAAATCTTAAGGTTGTGGAACCTTAAGTGTGGGTGTACGATTACAACTTGTAAGGGGGAGTGAGTCCTAGTGAGAGGATCATCCGAGTACAAAATAGTCCCTAAGAGGCTTTCTAACTTTCAAACATCTCAGGGCTCTTTCCGAACTGGGCTTAGTTGTCTGCCTGATACAGGCTTATCTTCAAATCTCTAGGGCCAAAATTCAGGATGTTACATAAGCCCAAATTCCTTTTACGCCACCTAAAACATAAGTCTGGCCCTTCACTTAGACATGCTTAAATAGGCTAGCATTCACCCATTTTGATGGCTCTATTGAAGAGCAAGCAATAACCAGTTTTAAAGTAAGAAATGACAACACTTTACTTGTTATTGGAATTTGTTGGTAATTAAGTTGTTTACTTGAGACTATAATTATCCCCCAAAAAAAATACTCTCTTCGTTATATAATTAGTACTAAAGGAGCCCTTCAATTGGATATATTGTTAGAGTATATATATATAAGAGTAAAAGAGCAAAAATACACATGTGCTTTACCCTCGGGAGCGCCCAGCACCATATGCTTTTTTTGGGAGCAAAAATATCCATGTGGTTACATTTTAGGAGCAAAAATCACACCACCGTTAAAATCTAACTTAACGGTGCATTTACAACAGAAAATGCCATATTTACAACATAAAATGCCATATTTACAACAACATTTAAATACCTGGATTTTGAATATAGAAATGTCATTTACAACAACAAAAATGCTATATTTACAACAAAGTTTAAAATCTGACCATCTTTATAACAGAAAATGTCATATTTGCAACAACATTTAAACACCTGGATTTTGAACATAGAAAGGTCATTTACAACAACAAAAATGCTAGATTTACAACAGGAAGTGTTGTATTTACAACAAAATTTAAAATATGGTCATTTACAACAGAAAAAATCATATTTACAACCGGCTAGATTTTAACGGTGGTGTGACTTTTACTCCTAAAATGTAACCACATGTGTATTTTTTCTCCAAAAAAAAGCATATGGTGCTGGCACTCCTGAGGATAAATCACATGTGTATTTTTGCTCCTAAACCCTATATATAAATGTGGAAAAAATTACATGTACCACAATATATAATATACTTTTTCATAATCAATAATAGAGCTTTGTGAAAATTCTTAATTATATGATAAGTCATGCTGTGTACATCACGTAATATTCATAGATTTTATTGTAATTTTATATTTCAAGTATTTAAATGGTAAGTCTATAATCTTCACAAATTCAACTCATTGCGCACGATACCGCTCAAGTTGCATCTTTTAATTAATTCTAGCTGTTTAAATCAATTCAGCCCGGACGTGGCTTTGGTCCGGTGCTGAGTACCATCTGCTGCCCTCCAATACACAAAACAGCGTGGTTTTGGGCCAAAATAATGAATAAGTTTCCTTTTCTAAATAATAAAAAAAAAAAATTAAGGCAGTGAATGGTACTAAAAGATACTTCGTAGTAGTAATTAGTATTGAAAGAATACGTCATGATCTTAAAACTTATTTTAGGATCTGAAAAAATATTTCTGTGGACCTGAATTGGTGCATCAGAAGATATTTGAGTATACTAAACGGTACTAAAAAATACATTAGGATCTTAAAAATTATTTTAAAATCTTAAAAAATATTTAGTGTACTAACCGATACTAAAATATA
>JAMWYP010000596.1:0-113302 GCA_025563575.1 Acacia pycnantha
TGATAAATATATATTTTATGATTAAATAGGTGTATATTTTATGAGAATTAGTTGGATTTATTGATATTATATACCTATTTAATTATCTTTTATAAACTTTTCCATCACTGAATCAAACTTAGGATCAAGGAATAAATCGACATAAAATCTACTCATATCCTACTTTTATTGTGCAGGAAATAATAGATGATTTGGAAAGAAGTAGAAAAGGCAATTAAAAGGATATGCAATCAGCCAAACTCATTAAGAGGATATACAATCAGCCAAAACTCGGTGGTCCCACGCAAGAAAAATAGAAACAAAATCAATTGTGTGATCTGATGGAGTTGATTACAAGATATACTATATCTTTTTAATAAGAAAAGAAGAATCAGTGACCCATGACCCAAGTTATATTTAGGCTATATATATGAAGATCGAGAACAAGGAGCAGATCAAGAGAAGGAGGAACGAAGAAGCAGAGGAGTAGCGGCTGAGCGTTTTGGTTCTCTTCATTATCTCCTGTGTTTATTGTTATTGCTTAGTGAGTGGCCACCATTGAGCATGTTTTGGGGATTTAGGGTTGAACTTGGAAGAGGGAATCCTAAATTAACCTTGGGACTAAATAATGTGGAATTAGGTTTAAATTTAATGTAAAATTAAGTTTTAATCTAATTTGCGTCTAGGATAGGAATATCCTGTAATACAAGTGTTCATTCAAAGATTTCAAATACCTTGGCGCAAGGGAATTCATTTGGCAATTCAATACCAAAAATAATAAATGCATTAGGCCCTGCCTAGCCACTGAGAAGTTGGCCCTATGGTCGACTCTTCCGCTCAATCGAGTCACGAGTGGTGTTGGCCATAAAGGCGGGACATGCAATATGGTATATAAAACATATATAGCAATGCAAAGAATGTGAGATTATAGTTACTACTTGTTGGTCTTACCGACACTGCACTTTATAAGGTTCCTTTCGCTTAGTTTATCCTTTACGCTTGAACAAATATCTTTTCCTATAATTAGAACTGGATGGAGTATCATATTAATTATTATTCTTACCCACTACCCTTATTAATTATGAACATATATAGGAAAAATATTTAATACTCTTTGAAAACAAGCAAGTGCCTTATAAAAAGAATAAAATACACTTGTTAGTTGATACTTTATAATAAAGACCAGAGGGGAGTAATGTCTAATATAATTACTTAAAAGATATTTGATAGCGACTTCGGCAAGTGCACCGGTCGTTATAAGTAATAAAGTATGTGAGAAAGAGATCGTCCCACGAGGAATAGTATTATAGCCACTAATTAGTTATTTCAGCTTTAGTTGGATGAAATAGAGTAATAGGGGTGAATTGTAACTAAAAGGTTTTAAATAATTAAATAAAAAAATAAGAATCAAGAATTTCAAGAATTTCAAGAACGTTTTAGAAAAGATGATTAATAGAGAAAAACGCAGCTAGGGCATAGAATTCCCTATGTTCCTCTAAGTATTCGAATTAAATCCCTAATTGATTGTTATTCCCATAACGACGATCAATTCTCTAATATTTAACTAAGTCCCAATGTCTTGATGCTACCTTAGTCGTTATCTTTAAAAATAACCTAATGTCTCAGTATTATTTAGAAAGATTATGTAAACCGGAATTATAAGATCACATAAATTTGTAAGCCTATGTCTAGGTCATGCAATTTTATGATGAATTAAAGGTTATGGTTAAGTGCACCAACATCTCTATTGTCATGCACTAACCTATGGGCAATCTAAAAGGTGATCAGTCTTTTGAGAAGGCTTTAAGTAAATATAACTCATTCAATATGGTAAATAACATTCAATAGAGAATTTCAAATAAATACTCAAATTAACATAGGGTTCATCCTCGCCCTAACTACTCAAAGAAACTAGACAAGTATGGCTAGGTTAACAAAATAAAAGAGATGGAAAGTCACAACTCGTTCTTGCATCCTACGTCTTGCGTCCGTGCGTTCTTGATTAATTGGCTTATTGCTTCGTTCCTTTTCTCCGTCTCTCCTCTGCGTGCGTCCTAATATATGAATTCGTTCCTTCCTTTTTGTTCTTGTTCGCTTGCTCAATATATATTGATTGGCTCCGCCTAATCTTTTGCTTCCAACACGTACTCGATCCTTTTTAATAAAGGATATATAATATCCTTTTTCTTTCTTGGTTGCTTGCGTGATCTCTCCTCCTCGCTTCTTTCTTCTTTTGATATAATATATATTATTATCTATTTTATAATTTAATATAATATAATATACTAATATATTATATTATATCCTTTTAAATTTGATTTGTTACATCCTTAGATCACCTAATATCTTCTGCACAAATAAGTAGGATATCAATAGATTTTCTGTTATGATATTCTTTTATCCTATATTTAATTAAAAGATAGATAAATATATAAAATATAATTAAATAGGTAGAATATTAATAAATTCAATCCAATATATCCCAGAATCTACCCTTATTTAATTATAAAATATCTACTTATCAAACTCTCCCACACTTAAACCTTTGCTTGTCCTCAAGCAAAAGAAAGAGAATTAATTATCTGAAAGGAACATTGCATATGGAATTCCTAAACAGAGCAATAAACCACCACACTTAGATCATATCATCAAATCTTATTTAAGTTAATGTCTTATAAGAATAGGTCACTAAGTCAATAGCCTTAAACAATTATAATAATCTCTTAACATCCCATAATCAAAGGATCAGTGAATAATAAGATCAACAATAAAATTAGTAGACGAATATTACGCTACTTAATAATTTTTTTTTCCCAGAAAAATTCAAATGCCCCCACTAAACCAAGCTTTTCATTTAATGTAATAAGGATCCTCAGGTAAGAAATGACTCATTCTTTTTTTTTTTTTTTTTTTTTTTTTTTTTGAGCCGTTGTAGGTCCCCTTTTGACGCGACCCTGCACATGGGTGATGCAGCACCGGTTACTCAGTTACTCCAACAGACACCTCAAGAGGCTTTTAGCCCAACTCATAACTCTCTTGGACTTTACCGTTTGACGCGACCCTGCACATGGGTGATGCAGCACCGGTTACTAAGTCAAGTCTAGAGATGTCAGCGGAGTTGTTTTTGTTGTTGTTTTTTTTTTTTTTAGTCATTTCCCTGAACAAAAGGTTTACTTAGCTAGCAAGGTCATCATCTAATTTTCTAAAGAAATCATGTAGCAAAATATTCAAAAACTAATAATCTGTTGATCCTATTACAAACTATTCCCTATTCTCATAGTCCATCTCAAGACTACTACAAAAATTCAAGGCTTAGAGACTTAATTGAAACATTCTTTTCTATTTTAATTTTTGACTTGATAATATTCACTAAGATGGGGAAAACTCAAAGTTAAGGTCAATTTCAAAATATTTTCAATGTTTTCAATTGCATTAGGACAAGCATTACCAAGGAAATCATATCCCTACCCATACTTAAATCAAGCATTGTCCTCAATGTTGCAAAAATATAAAGAGGGAAAGAAACTAGTACTCCCCTGGTTTAGGTCTCTAACTCCGATGTGGAGTTCTTCATCCGGTACCATCCATTATGTTTCAATTTTTTTTTTTTGAGAGGAGCGAGTGCACACGCAAGACTTGGCAACAACAAGAGGAGTGATCATCTTTAAACCTAGAAAAATGAAAGAAAAAAAAAACAAAATAATAATAATAAAAAAATATGCAAACAAAACCCTTGGGTTGCCTCCCAAGAAGCGCTAAATTTATAGTCTTCAGCCAGACTTCTCAAAACAAACCACTAATCATAAGTATCAAACACCATAATTACATTGTCTTCATTTCTTTTCAAACAACAAGGTATCTCACACAAAAATTGATCATTCAAGTTAATTACTTGTACTTCCTTAATCGTAGACAATCGTGGAATACAAGTATTCACCGAATTCAAATTAAGCACAACATGCATATCTTTGAAAATAAATATAGGCACATCCAAGAATTTAGAGCATCCAATAAAATCAACTTGACTCTCATCGCAAGAGTCAACACTTCAAGAGTAGGGTCATGAACAACAACAATTGGGACATCTACATCTATTGGATCACCCACATCACAATCCTTAGGCTCCACAGCCGGAACCTCTTCTAAACATCCAATATTCTCATCTAAATCAATGTCACGCTTACAATCACTTTCTACATTATCCATAGTCTCATGCAATTCCACACCTTCAACTTCCTCACAATAATCATTATTAGCATAAGAAGTGGTCATCAGGTTTAATTTCTCTAATGCTTCCCACACTCCTCAACTAATCTTTCCAAATTAGATTTTTCCCTGCACTCAATGGTGTGTTCTTCAACATACGAATAGGAGTAACAAGGAGGGGTATTTTCATAAGAACAATAGACATATGGATCCATAAAATTTTGTTGCTCAAAACCTTCACTATGACAAAATGAGTTATCAAAACAAGCTTGGTTCCTAGTGAAATCATCTCTCACAAAATGACTAGTTGTATTATATGGACAATATTCATATAAATGATTCCCTCCACAATAAACACAAGACATGCAAACATATTGAGAAGAATCAACATATGGAATACAACTATCATTTATGCTCCTTTGATGTTGCCTATATTCATTCAAAGAATTTAAAACAACAATCAATCCTTCTTGTGTAGAAGACAAAGAATTCATCTCCTTCTCATCATTAAGACCAGTTGGTTGCCAATTGAAATCCATTTTTTTTATATATATTTTTTTAGAAAATATTTACAAACTCAAACTCAAACTACTAATGCTCAATCAATTCTGACCAAGATAATTAGGAGTTTTATTAAGCGTCATGTAATTATCCAATCTAGAGTTTCAATAACTACTCTTAGTGTTGAAATAAAGCTATTCCCCGGCAACGGCGCCAAAAACTTGTTGCGACTTCGGCAAGTGCACCGATCGTTACAAGTAATAAAGTGTGTGAAAAAGAGATCGTCCCACGAGGAATAGTATTACAGCCACTAATTAGTTATTTCAGCTTTAGTTGGATGAAATAGAGTAATAGGGGTGAATTGTAACTAAAAAGGTTTTAAATAATTAAATAAAAAATTAAGAATCAAGAATTTCAAGAACGTTTTAGAAAAGATGATTAATAGAGAAAAACGCAGCTAGGGCATAGAATTCCCCTATGTTCCTCTAAGTATTCGAATTAAATTCCTAATTGACTGTTATTCCCATAACTGACGATCAATTCTCTAATATTTAACTAAGTCCCAATGTCTTGATGCTACCTTAGTCGTTATCTTTAAAAATAACCTAATGTCTCAAGTATTATTTAGAAAGATTATGTAAACCGGAATTATAAGATCACATAAATTTGTAAGCCTATGTCTAGGTCATGCAATTTTATGATGAATTAAAGGTTCTAGTTAAGTGCACCAACATCTCTATTGTCATGCACTAACCTATGGGCAATCTAAAAGGTGATCAGTCTTTTGAGAAGGCTTTAAGTAAATATAACTCATTCAATATGGATAGAGAATTTCAAATGAATACTCAAATTAACATAGGGTTCATCCTCGCCCTAACTACTAAAAAAGAAACTAGCCAAGCATGGCTAGATTACCAAATGAATAAAAGATGAAACCAAAATTGCGTCTTCGTGTCTGCGTGTTCTCCTCCTTTCTTTTATCTCGTTTCGTGCCTCTCTCCTTCAATTTCCGATTCGTTCCTTTTCTTTTCTTCGCGTGCGTCTCCGCCTCTCAATTGCGTGGTTCTAATATATATAGGATTCCTTTTTGTTTTCCGGGTCCCACGCCTCTATCCATAAATCCTCAATATGTAATATATGCTTCCGAATTCTGCTTCCTTTTCGTTCTATTATTCTCTTTGATTTATATATATATATATATATATATATATATATATATATATATATATATATATATATATATATATATATATATATATAATTTGATTCTTTTTATCTCCTTCTTAGATCACATAATATTTCATGCACAAATAAGTAGGATATCAATAGATTTTCTCGTTATAATATTCTTTTATCCTATATTTAATTAAAAGATAGATAAGTAATAAAGATAATTAAATAAGTACAAAATATCAATAAATTCAATCTAATATATCATAGAATCTATCCTTATTTAATTATAAAATATCTACTTATCAAACTCTCCCACACTTAAACATTTGCTTGTCCTCAAGCAAAAGAAAGAGAATTAATTATTTGAAAGGAACATTGCATATGGAATTCCTAAACAGAGAGCAATAAACCACCACGCTTAGATCATATCATCAAATCTTATTTTTTTTTTTTTTTTTTTTTTTTTTTTTTTTTTTTTGTCTTGAGCCGTTGTAGGTCCCCTTTTGACGCGACCCTGCACATGGGTGATGCAGCACCGGTTACTCAGTTACTCCAACAGGCACCTCAAGAGGCTTTTAGCCCAACTCATAACTCTCTTGGACTTTACCGTTTGACGCGACCCTGCACATGGGTGATGCAGCACCGGTTACTAAGTCAAGTCTAGAGATGTCAGCGGAGTTGCTATGCTTCTTTTTTTTTTTTTTTTGAGTCATTTCCCTGAACCAAAGGTTTACTTAGCTAGCAAGGTCATCATCTAATTTTCTAAAGAAATCATGTAGCAAAATATTCCTAAACTAATAATCTGTTGATCCTATTACAAACTATTCCCTATTCTCATAGTCTATCTCAAGACTGCTACAAAAATTCAAGGCTTAGAGACTTAATTGAAACATTCTTTTCTATTTTAATTTTTGACTTGATAATATTCACTAAGATGGGGAAAACTCAAAGTTAAGGTCAATTTCAAAAAAATTTCAATGCTAATATTTTCAATGTTTTCAATTGCATTAGGACAAGCATAACCAAGGAAATCATATCCCTCCCCCACACTTAAATCAAGCATTGCCCTCAATGTTGCAAAAATATAAAGAGGGAAAGAAACTAGTACTCCCCTGGTTTAGGTCTCTAACTCCGATTTGGAGTTCTTTATTCGGTACCATCCATGATGTTTCAAATTTTTAGAGAGGAGCGAGTGCACACGCGAGACTTGGCAACAACAAGAGGAGTGATCATCTTTAAACCTAGAAAAAAAATGAAAGAGAAAAAAAAACAAAATAATAATAAAAATAATTGCAAGAAAAACTTATTGGGTTGCCTCCCAATCAGCGCTTGTTTACCGTCTCGAGCCTGACGGATGCCACCTTAATTCTCAACTTCCAATGCCACCGAGGTTCTTCCTCTGTCAATGTCTCCTCCGTGGTAAGGCTTTAATCTCTGCCCATTTACCTTAAAAGCTTCATCTGAACCTATTGGTGCAATGGAAATTGCACCAAAAGGTGTGACTTCTTTGACTACAAAAGGTCTTGACCATCTAAACTTCAATTTCCCTGGAAAACGTTTCAAACGAGAGTCATTAAGTAATACCTGTTGTCCCGGATGAAACTCTTTTGGAGGAATCCTCCTGTCATGCCATCTCTTGGTTTTTTTCTTGAATGGCAAATGAAAGTGGTCCTTGCGAGTGGCATCATCCACACACATTCTCCACCCCGCATCTAACAGGTTTCACCACTTCCTTTCTCACCACTTCCTTCATGGTCGGGTTAAGTCTCCTCCAGGGCTGCCTTACTCGTTTCACATGGTCCTCCATAAGAATTTTATGAGTGCAAAATGAAGGACTAATCCCCTTTAAATCGGATATAGACCACCCTATGGCGAGTCTTGTGGGTAGTCAAAACTTTCAAAGAACTTCTCTTCGTCGTAGGGGAAAACTCGGCGCTAACAATAACGGGATAAGTGTCATTCTTCCCTAGAAAAACATACTTGATTAGAAGGGAGCTCCTTTAGTTCCACCTTAGGAGTAACAGTGGCGCATCATAATCTTTCTTCTTGACTCCTCAACTCGTAAATCGAATTCTCCTTTGCGAAACCTCTTCTTCCACTTGTAATAATTGAGCAAGATCATCCTCCATAGGCTCATCTGACCCTTCTTGAAAAACTTCTTGAATGGTCTCATCAACCACGTCAATTTTGAAGCAGTCACTATTATCAGCTGGGTATTTCATGGGTTGAAATACATTGTAAGTGACTTTCTCATCGTTCATTTGAAACTCCATTTTTCCTGCAGCTACATCAATTACCGCTCTAGCAATAGCCAAGAAGGGTCTTCCCAAAAGTAAAGGAATTTCAGCATCTTCCTCCATGTTAAGAACCACAAAATCCACGGGAAGATGAATTTGTCCACTTTCACAAGCACATCCTCAATGACACCTTCACGGCTTCCTAATGGACCTATCCGCCAATTGTAACGACATCATAGTTGGCTTCATCTCTTTAATGCCGAGAGCTTTGAAACAGATAAGGGCATTAAATTTATACTAGCTCCCGGATCACAAAGTGCTCTGCTCATATTGACGTTCCCTATTGCACAAGGGATGCTAAAGGCTGCCCGGATCTTTAAGCTTTGGTGGCAACTTAGTTTGAATGAGCTGAACCACTATACCACTCCTTGTAGTTATGGCCTTACAATGCTCCTTTGGATTTACTACAGTATCACTAGGGAAGGACCCTTGGCTTCTCTCTGCTATTTGCTTTGATAGCTGACCAATCTGATTCTCCAAATTCCGGATCGAAGCCTCGTGATTTTGAAAGAAGACCTTGTTTCATTCGGAAAGCTTCGATCCTTGATGTATTCGGTAGTGGTAAGAGTCAAGCGTGTCAAAGAGGATTGTATGTGTTGCTATACGGATTAAACTGATTTCTGGGAGGATTACCCATATAGTTAACCTCAGCTGTTTCTTCATTAATGAATGCTGCACAATCTCCATTAGCGTGTTCCCCTTTGCAAAAATCACAAAGCAAAGGAGGCTGAGAAGTGATAGATGACACCTGAGAAGAGGCAAGCTGTTTAGTGATGGAAGCTAAGCTGCATTGTTGGATCACCTTGTTTTGTTGGGCAATGTTCTCATTGTGAGCCAACATTGTATTGTAAGAGTCTAGTGAAGAACTCCCTCTTTGGTTGTGGAGTAACAGTTTCATTCTCTAAGGACCCCATATCTTCAAACAACTCCAATGATTCCTCCGGAGTTTTATTTTTAACGTACACCCGCTGCAAGCATTAATCATCATCCTAGAGGACGGAAGCATCCCATTGAGGAATATTCTCACCTGATCATAGTCTTGCAGCTCATGTTGTGGGCACTTCCTAAGCAACTCCTTGAATCTTTCCCAAGCTTGGCAATATGATTCCCCATTGCCTTGAGTAAAGCAACAGATGTCTGACAGTGACTTTGTATACTTAGAAGAAGGGAAAAATTTCTCTAGGAACTTAGTGGTAATAATGTCCCAAGTGGAGAGACTTCCATTAGGACAAGAACGAAGCCAAGCTCCTACTTTCCCCGTCAAAGAGAAAGGAAACAGTCTCACACGAATAGCCCCTTCAGAAACCCCATTCATCTTGATGGTATCACAAATCTGCGAAAAGTCTCAATATCCGATTAGGATCCTCTAAATCACTCCCACTAAAAGAGCGTTGTTGAACCAAGCCTATGAGGATGGCTTGATTTCAAAATTATTTGCATTCTGTTGGATTGACAATGCTAGTTGCTGCCACCGGAGATTAAGCGTCATATAATCGCCCATGGTCTTTCTTGGAGGAAGAAGGCGAAGAGGATCTTCACCATTTTCGCCATTATAACTTGGTTCAGTCCCAGTACTAGAGTTACTAGCCTTTCCTTTACTCTGTTGAGCAAGTTTCCGGTTTCTCCTTGCTGTCTTTTCAATTTCAGGATCAAACTGCAGCGAATTTCTGTCTATGGTTGGAAAGATTTTTGCCGTGTCTTCCAAAATAAACCAAGTTCGTAATTAATTTGCAGAATTAGGGAACCTGGGTCGTTTCCCAACGAATTTGCAGCGAGCTTGTTTAATAACAATAGTGAAACAGAATGATAAAATGGGGGGCATCCGGAGATTCCTCGCCTAGACGATCGCCTAGAATCTGCCGGACGGTGGCGTCTCAGCGTGCAATCGCACAGCAACACTATAACCTAGTCCGAACTAAGTCCTTGGGATGAACCAAACCGAATATTAAATCTAATATTCGAACTATTTCAAATCGAATCCGATAAGATGAAAACGAGAATCGAGTAGTTACCGATTAGGCACGAGTTCTCTCGGATGAATCATGGAATCCTCATCGTTGGGTTAATCACAAGAGTTTAGCCGATCATGGTGGGAAAATCGAAGAACGAACGAAGAACACGAAGAATGCGCGAAGAACATGAAGAACAGATGAGAGAAAATGAAAACTTGTATTTTGATCCACTCTAATGTTAAAAACGTGAATGAATATGTTTGTGGCAGCTGCCATACTTAAAAATAACCTAAAACGAAATGGGCTCTCATAGTTTTAGCCCAAAACAGAAATAAAATAAAAGCTGGACTTAAATTACAAAATTCGGGTCCAAAATAAATCCAGAATTGTACATCCGACTTTGGCTCCAAAATTGACCGCCTTCTTGACCGAATTTGCTATTGATGTCTTCATAACAATTGTAGCTCTCTGAATCATCTGAAATATGAGACAAAAATGAGGCAAATCCGATGTCTGGTTCAAGAGTTATGGTAGAAATAGTGAAGCAACACAAAACTGGGATTTTATTATTAAAAATGGCTAAAATGCAATAAAAGGCCCAAGGCCCAAATAAACATAAGAGCCATTATTTATTAGCTAAAGGGTCCTAAATTATTATTCAAGAGACAAAAATAAGTGTATAAAATATTCAATTATCAAATTCCCCACACTTATCTTTTTGCACTCTGAGCAAAATTCAAAGAGAAAGACCTAAAGGAAAAGCTCTTCTTTACTAATAATTGCTAACAATGCAAAAATTGAATCAAGGGACACAAAGCTTCAAAAGACCAATCATTCAAGACCAAAACCCCTTCATCTCAAATTACAATTCACGGTAGTCTCAATCAATGATGCTAATCACAAAAGATGGTCTCACAAATGATGCGCTCAATCAATTAGTCTCTCAAGTGTTTAAGGTAAATAAGTGTATCACTCAAATTCTACTCAAGAAAATTGTTCTACCATAAGCTTGCTCAACTTCTACGTCTCCACTACTCATAACACATACATGCACAAATCAAGAGAGCTTGTAATTAAAGGTTGTAACGGGGCTAGGGTGAAGGTAGGTAATAGTATGGAATAAGAGGCTAAGCACCAAAGAAATCAAAAGGAAGAGCACGACTAACACAATCATTCTCTATGTATGAAACTTTTATTCTACTCATATATACATTCCTTTCTATGTATTTTCTTTTCTTTTCTCTTCTTTTGTTGTTGTTTTTTTTTTCTTTTTTTCTTTTTTTCTTTTACTTTTCTTTCTTTCTTTCCTTTCATTGTATACGTAACCTGAGCAACCCCCACACTTAAACACAAAACAAGTTGAAACCAATGCTCAATAAATCTTCAAGGTGCGGAATAAAATGGTTTTACTCTTAGGCTTGTAATGTGGCTTAGAAAAGAATGGGTCAAAAGGCACAAAGGGGCTAGCAAGGGAATCATAATGCAAGGAAAGCTATTTGGCCAAAGTGAGGCGAATAAAAGAAAGAAAACAAGCTTCCATCATACTTATGCACGTAAGTGAAAAATGTAGTTTCAAAAAGAAAAGGAGCAAGTTCTAGAGAACACAAATCATGAGAGATGCACACATGAAAGAAAGAATGGCAAAAGATGAATTCCATTCATGCAGGCCCAAAACCTCACAAGGTCAATACCAACTTAGGTAATCAACAACATCAAATCAACTACCAAGACTTGTAATCGAAGAGTCAAGAGTTCCAGACTAAACAGAATGATCCATTAAAACCAAAATGTCCTTAGTTCATAATATGTAGCAATCATTAGAAAGAAAGAATGTATTTATTTTCAAAGAGTAAAGTAGAAAAGGAAAACAAATAAAAGAGAAGGAGGGAGAAGAAAGAAGAATACTCCCCAAGGGTTTATGGAGGATAAGTGGCATCAATGAGGAGAATCTCTGCTTCTCGAGTTCTTTGTGGGGATTCCTCATGAAATGGCTTGAGGCGATGCCCATTGACCTTAAAGTCCGTCTGTGGGTGGATCACATAGCTCAACAAAGACCAAATGGAAATATGTTAGTGATCACAAAAGGGCCATCCCATCTAGATCGAAGCTACTGTGCATAAACTTCAGACGGGAATTAAATAGAAGAACTTTTCGCCCATGAAAATTCTTTCCTCGTAATATGCTTATCATGGAATGCCTTAGTCTTTTCCTTATACAACCGTGAGCTTTCATAGGCATCCAATCTAAGCTCATCTAACTCTTGCAACTGCTGCTTCCTCTCCATCCGGACTTAGCCAAATCCATGTTGCATTGCTTAATAGCCCAATAGGCTTGATGCTCCAACTCAATCGGAAGATGACATGCCTTACCAAAGACAATCCGATAGGGAGACATCCCAATCGGCGTCTTGTAGGCGGTGCGATATGCCCACAAAGCATCATCTAGTCGCTTACTCCTATCTTTCGAAATGGACCCATGAAATCAATACCCCAAACATCAAAGATCTCACAAAACAATATAGGGTTTTGGGGCATCTCATGCCGACGGAAATACTCCCGCCCTCGACGGTTATCACATGACTTGCAAAACAAATGGGCATCATGAAACAGGAAGGCCAAAACAAACCACATTCTAACACCTTCCTAGCAGTTCTTTGGGGTCCAAAGTGACCACCACGAGTGAAGCATGAGCAAAATGCAATATAGATTGAAACTCACAATCAGGCACACATCTCCTAACTACTTGGTAACTACAAAATTTCCACGAGATAAGGGTCATCCCAAACATAATATTTAGACTCACTTTTCAATTTAAGGGTTTGGGCCCTAGTGGATTCTACGGGAAAAACACCGGCTACCAAGTAGTTAACTAAATCAGCATACCATGGGGTCTTAACTTGCAGCTGTAGAAGCTGCTCATCAGGGAAATCATCCCGAATAGAAGAGGGGTGAGAGGGAGAATGAGTGATACGACTCAAGTGGTCAGCTACCCTGTTTTATGCTCCACTTCTATCTCGAATCTCCACATCAAACTCTTGGAGCAACAACATCCACCGGATGAGTCGTGGCTTAGCATCTGCCTTTTTCAAAAGAAACTTTAAAGCCGCATGGTCGAGAAAACAATGACTCTACTAGCTAGAGATATGACCTAAACTTATCGAAGGCAAATACAATAGCCAACAACTCCTTCTCGTAGTGGTGTAATTAGGCGAGCGAGAATCCAAAGTCTTGGAAGCATATGCAATGACATGGGAAGCTCTATCGACCGTTGTGCCAAGATAGCACCAACCGCATAGTTGGAAGCATCGCACATCAACTCAAAGGGAGGAGCCAATCGTGGGGCTGAATCACTGGGGCCGTAGTAAGGCAACGCTTCAAGTGATCGAAGGCCGCCTTGCACGCATCATCAAAGACAAAGTCGGTGTCCTTATGCGAAGGTTGGACAAGGGTTGAGCAGTCTTGCTGAAATCTCGAATGAAACGTCGATAGAAACTCGCATGACCAAGAAAAGAGCGAACTTCCCGCACGAAGCGGGGTAAGGCAAAGCGAGAATAACATCGATCTTAGCGGGGTCTACCTCAATCCCTTTCCTAGACACTATGTGTCCCAAGACTATGCGACTCAACCATAAAGTGACACTTTTCATAATTCAAAGACAAGATTAGATTCAATACACCTATGCAAGACTCTAGACAAATTAGCTAAGCATGCATCAAAATCAGACCCGTATATAGTGAAATCATCCATGAAAACCTCCATGCAGTTCTCTAGGAACTCGGAGAAAATACTCACCATACAACGGCGAAAGGTGCCGAGTGCATTGCGAGAGGCCAAAAGGCATCCTCCGGTAAGCATATGTCCCAAAGGGGCATGTGAAGGTCGTCTTCTCTGATCCTCGGGAGCAATATGAATCTGGAAGTATCCGGAGTAGCCATCCGGGAAGCGAGAATGAGACTTACCACCAATCGCTCTAACATCCGATCAATGAAAGGTGAGGGTAATGATCCTTGCGAGTGGCTTGGTTGAGTCTCCTATAGTCAATGCAAACTCTCCAACTATTCTCGAACTCGAGTAGGAATGAGCTCATTCTTCCGATTGGCTACTACGGTGACTCCGGATTTCTTAGGAACCACAGGTCGGGCTAACCCACCGGCTATCGAAATAGGATAGATGATGCCGGCTTGCGTAAGCTTAGTGACCTCCTTCTTCACCACATCAAGGATAAGAGGATTAAGGCGTCTCAGGGGTTGCCTCACCGGCTTAGAGTCCTCTTCCAATGAATCCGGTGCATGCACATAGAAGGGCTAATGCCAACTATGTCGGCCAATGTCCACCCAATAGCTTTCTTGTTCACCCTCAATAAGCTTAGCAGCTTCTCTTCTTGATCGGGCGTGAGATTGTTTGCCACAATGGCGGCAACCGCTCATTCTCCTCCGAAATGCATACTTCGGATGGTGCGGAAGGGATTTCAACTCTAGTTTGGGCGGTTGCTCGGTGGAGGAGAAGCTTGGGTGGTTGTTGCAACAACTCGATGTCATCACACTTGGGAATACCGAAACCATATTCAAAGAAGCACAAGCGAAGGACTGTGTCTATACGGCTCAAGGTTAACATCGAATTCGGTTCATCAAAATCGAATGAAGCTCATCAAAATCGAGAATCAATATCGTAGTCTACAAGTAATGTAGAATCATCAAGCAAACCAGAATCACCAAACAATGCAGTCTTAACCAAATTAGTGCAAACAGAGCACCATTCATTATCATCGCATGCACAAATGGGGTATCACTCTCGGATGAAAAATAAGGATAATCGGGACACCAACCATTAAGAACATCATCCACGGCATCATCAATCACATCAATACAGAAAAATGAATGCTCTTCCCTAGGATATTTCATGGCATCAAAGATATTGAAATTCACGATATATCACCAAACTCCATGGAAAGAGTACCGAATGCACATCTATCTTAGTCCTAGCTGTTTTCATGAAAGGTCTCCCTAGAATGATTGGTGACCTACTACTAGGAGACTCACCCTCCATATCCAAGATGTAAAAATCAGCGGGGAATATCAATTCATTAACTTTGACTAATACATCTTCAACTAAACCGAAGGATGGGCATTACTCCTATTAGCTAACCGAACAATGACACCGAGTTGGACGCAAGGGACCAAGACCAAGAGATCTATAAACGAGATGCAGCATGACATTAATAGAAGCACCTAAATCTAGCATGCAATCATCAAATCTATAGTTACCAATAAGGCAAGGGATAGAAAATGTCCCCGGATCTTTGCATTTACGAGGCATGGTAAATTTGGATGAGTCTTTGAGACATTACGGTTCAAGCTCACTCGTTCATTTCCCTTCGATCGCCTCTTGTTGGTGCACAACTCCTTCGAAACTTGGCATATTTAGGAATTTGTTTGATTGCATCTAAGAGAGGAATGTTGATCTCTACTCTTCGAATGTCTCAAGTATATCCTTCTCTTGTGCTTTATCCGCCAACTTGGGTCGAATCGCTCTACGAGGGAAGGGAAGAGGAATAGGAATGTCTTCCTCTTCACCTTGCTTGCCTTGCCTTTTTCTTTTGAGTCAATCTTCACATTTCCCGACTCGTTTTCGATGTGGAAGTCACATCTCGCAGGCTTGCTTAGGTTCCTCCAATTGCTTTCCTGCATCAGTAGTGATATAGCACTCACATTTCCCTTAGGATTGGGAATTGTTTGTGAGGGAAGGGAATTGGATCCACGAGGTTGAAGTGGTTCAATGATGTTGCCAATTGCCCAATCTGTGTTTGCAAACTCGAATGGAAGTGTCGGTTCTTTGTTGGAACCGCATATTGGGTGTGACAAATTGCTTCATCATATCTTCAAGTGAGGAACCACCACTACTACTAGCTCGTTGTTGTGCCGCTGTGGAGGTGGACATATGGCTGGTCGAGGAGGTGGTGCTTGCAAAGGCAAAGGGGGTGCGGGCTGTCTGTTGGAAAGTCTCGTGGTCCGTACGGCCTCTCGCTGGTAGTTCCCACTCGCCGATACCGGTTACTCGATTCGATTTTGGTATTGGTTGCTCTGGTTCCGATTTTGGTTCCGGCGAAAGTTGGGGTGATTTCTCCAACCGGGATTATAAGTGTTGGAGAAGGCATTATTCTGTTGGTATTGTGGCCTTCTGGAAAAACACCCACTGCAAACTACTTGACCGATCTTGGTAAGTAGGATCATGCAAGGTAGGGCAAGAGTCGAGAGAATGATAAGGGTGAGAACAAAACCCACAAGAGTACCCATCTTGAGAAGGGGAAGAGCTGTCTATGCTCGTGTCACCGCCAGTGCCTCACAAGGGAGGTCCGATCATCAAGTCTAGTCTCTAATCTCGAGAATCATCTTTGACTGGAGCTTGAATATGGTAAACAGGAGTACTATTGGCCACCGTGCCAAAGCTGAGAGTTATCTCGCCATAATGGATATCAAGTCTCGGGCTTCTTCAGTGTCTTGTTACTCATAGCCCCACCGCTAGAAGCATCCACCAACCCTTTGTCTACCGGTGATAGACCATCATAGAAAGAGTTGATCAAGTCTTTTCGGATATCGATGGTGTGGATGCTTGCACATAACCTTTTGAACCTCTCCCAATACTCATACATAGTCTCCCCCGACTTGTTTAATGTTGCCAATTTCCTTCTTGATTGCAGCTGCTCTTGAGGAAGGGAAATATTTCTCGTGAAATAACCTCGAATATCACCCGCTCCCAATAGATGAGGGTCAAGGTACAACAACCAATCCTTGGCTCCACCCTCCAATGAGAAAGGAAAAGCTCTCAACTTGATATGATCTTCATCAATGGCATGAGGTTTCATAGTGCCGCATACTACATGGAATTCCTTCAAATGCTTAATGGGGCACTCACCGCAAGACCATGAAACTTAGGCAACAAGTGTATTAGACCGATTTCACCAAAGTTAGCAAAGAAGGTTAGGATATTGGATGCACAAGGGTTGATAATTAACATCAGTGCACCCAATTCCTTCAAAGTATGATGATTATCCCGCTCTCCCGCCATAATGTCCGAGCGAGCAAAGTTGCTACTAGAATCGGTGAACACAACAAGACTATCGAAATACTATCGAAGCACAATCGAAAGATCAACGAGAATGGACACAATCGAATGGCCGAATCAGACTCTAATTGAGTATCCAGTTCGGTATTAATCTTATGACTTAGCCTAACAACTCTTCTAGCAGTAAGAATTGTTCTTTCTATTTCAGGATCAAATGGCAACAAATCTTCTGGATTAGTAGTATTCCTGGTACTCATGCAAAATATACACAAAGCAGAGTTGGCAAATACTCAGAATTACGAAAATGCCACAAGAGGTGGTGAAAAGTGGAAAAACACCAAAAGACACAGAGACAAAACACACAAAAGTAAAAACCTATGCTAGAAATTGACCAAAACAAGTCCGAAACAGTATCAAATGATTTTTAAAATTTTTGGGACTTGGACAGGGCAACTCCTAGGCAATTATTGGGGGACTCAAAATGGAATAAAAAAACTTCAAAAATTGAAAAAGTGGCCTAAACGATGGAATTTGGCGAAACGGAGGATACCACATGGAAAATGGAACATTTTCAATGTGGGTCTAACGATTCACCATTTTCTATCACTGTACCAAATTTCAACTCAATCAGAGATACTAAAAAAAAATGGTCCGGTTGGAAATCAAAAAAAGCATAACCTAAAACAGTGAAAAAAATGGTCTAAACGTTGGAATTTGGGGAAAATGAGTAAGACCTCACTTCCTCCTAGGAAGTGACTTTTGCTTAAAACACCCAATTCCTTGTGAATAAGACTGGTTTGAGTGATCGGAGTCGAAAATTTCTGTCCGCCACCCGAACCACCTAAACTACCTAAACTAAGCTATTTACAATATCGTTACTAATCAAACCGATGCAAATTCCCGGCCGGCGCCATTTTTGGAAAGATTTTTGCCGTGTCTTCCAAAATAAACCAAGTTCGTAATTAATTTGCGAGAATTAGGGAACTGGGTCGTTTCCCAACGAATTTGCGGCGAGCTTGTTTAATAACAATAGTGAAACAGAATGATAAAATGGGGGTTTGGTTTAACGAGAATAGAACAAAACTAAATAACATAACCAAAATGCAATAAACGAGTCAAAAGAATCAAATAAACAGAGACAGATTAAAGATGATCAACCCAACGAATTGATTCCGAAACCTCCATCATTGAACGAAAATATAACTAACCCACGTTTGGTTCCGGATGAATCGAAATCTCCGCATTCATCCGGAGATTCCCTCGCCTAGACGATCGCCTAGAATCTGCCCGGACAGTGGCGTCTCACTGTGCAATCGCACAGCAACACTATAACCTAGTCCGAACTAAGTCCTTGGGATGAACCAAACCGAATATTAAATCTAATATTCGAACTATTTCGTAAATCGAATCCGATAAGATGAAAACAGAATCGAGTAGTTACCGATTAGGCACGAGTTCTCTGGATGAATCATGGAATCCTCATCGTTGGGTTAATCACAAGAGTTTAGCCGATCATGGCTGGGAAAATCGAAGAACGAACGAAGAACACGAAGAACGCGCAAGAACATGAAGAGCGGATGAGAGAAAATGAAAACTTGTATTTTGATCCACTCTAATGTTAAAAACGTGAATGAATATGTTTGTGGCAGCTGCCATACTTAAAAATAACCTAAAACGAAATGGGCTCTCATAGTTTTAGCCCAAATAGAAATAAAATAAAACTGGACTTAAATTACAAAATTCGGGTCCAAAATAAATCCAGAATTGTACATCCGACTTTGGCTCCAAAATTGACCGCCTTCTTGACCGAATTTGCTCTTGATGTCTTCATAACAATTGTAGCTCTCTGAATCATCTGAAATATGAGACAAAAATGAGGCAAATCCGATGTCTGGTTCAAGAGTTATGGTAGAAATAGTGAAGCAACACAAAACTGGAATTTTATTATTAAAAATGGCTAAAATGCAATAAAAGGCCCAAGGCCCAAATAAACATAAGAGCCATTATTTATTAGCTAAAGGGTCCTAAATTATTATTCAAGAGACAAAAATAAGTGTATAAAATATTCAATTATCAATGGTACCTCGCATAAACAGAGTTAGATAACAAAAGAAAAAGAAATCCAATCTAGAGTTTCAAACTACTTAGTGTTGAAATATTTCTATTCCCCGGCAACGGCGCCAAAAACTTAATAGCGACTTCGGCAAGTGCACCGGTCGTTATAAGTAATAAAGTATGTGAGAAAGAGATCGTCCCACGAGGAATAGTATTACAGCCACTAATTAGTTATTTCACTTTTTAGTTGGATGAAATAGAGTAATAGGGGTGAATTGTAACTAAAAAGGTTTTAAATAATTAAAGAAAAAAAATAAGAATCAAGAATTTCAAGAACGTTTTAGAAAAGATGATTAATAGAGAAAAACGCAGTTAGGGCATAGAATTCCTCTATGTTCCTCTAAGTATTCGAATTAAATCCCTAATTGACTGTTATTCCCATAACTCGACTTCGATCAATTCTCTAATATTTAACTAAGTCCCAATGTCTTGATGCTACTCTTAGTCGTTATCTTTAAAAATAACCTAATGTCTCAAAAGATATTTAGAAAGATTATGTAAACCGGAATTATAAGATCACATAAATTTGTAAGCCTATGTCTAGGTCATGCAATTTTATGATGAATTAAAGGTTATGGTTAAGTGCACCAACATCTCTATTGTCATGCACTAACCTATGGGCAATCTAAAAGGTGATCAGTCTTTTGAGAAGGCTTTAAGTAAATATAACTCATTCAATATGGTAAATAACATTCAATAGAGAATTTCAAATAAATACTCAAATTAACATAGGGTTCATCCTCGCCCTAACTACTCAAAGAAACTAGCCAAGTATGGCTAGGTTAACAAAATAAAAGAGATGGAAAGTCACAACTCGTTCTTGCGTCCTACGTCTTGCGTCCGTGCGTTCTTGATTAATTGGCTTATTGCTTCGTTCCTTTTCCGTCTCGTTACGTTGTGCGCCCTAATATATGAATTCGTTCCGTCCTTTTTGTTCTTGTTCGCCGCTCAATATATATTGATTGGCTCCGCCTAATCTTTTGCTTCCTCTGATCCTTTTTAATAAAGGATATATAATATCCTTTTTCTTTCTTGGTTGCTTGCGTGATCTGTCCTCCTGCTTCTTTCTTCTTTTGATATAATATATATTATTATCTTTTTCAATTTAATATAATATAATATACTAATATATTATATTATATCCTTTTAAATTTGATTTGTTACATCCTTAGATCACCTAATATCTTCTGCACAAATAAGTAGGATATCAATAGATTTTCTGTTATGATATTCTTTTATCCTATATTTAATTAAAAGATAGATAAATATATAAAATATAATTAAATAGGTAGAATATTAATAAATTCAATCCAATATATCCCAGAATCTACCCTTATTTAATTATAAAATATCTACTTATCAATATTACAATTCAGGTTTACTCTATAACATTACATGGGGCTCCTCTTAAGTACTTTCTCTAATTCTTATTATAAGACACTCACTAATAATTCTCACAAATTAATAAAAATTTTTAAAAGCATTTAATTTGTCCTAAAATTTTAGTTAAGCAATTTTCAATATTATCGTTATTAATTACACTAAACTCTAATATCATATTAATTATTATTCTCTCCCACTACCTTTATTAAATATGTGTATACATAAAAAAAATATTTAATTCTCTTTGAAAATAAATAAGTGCCTTATAAAAATGACAAAAAACAATTATTAGTTCATACTTTATAATAAAAACCAGAGTAATCAACATCCATTCTTATTGCAAATTAAAATATAATCCGGTCCCATATTACACAACTATATACGGTCCAATTCAAAGTTTCTTTTGTCAAGACAAACTCTAATCCACAAATTCGTACTCAATGATATGTTGGGATCCGTACACGCAGCGGAGCAAAAATTTTTACGAATCCCATCCAAAGGATCTTTCAACGGCGATTAAATCAAGGTTTAGGGTTCGAATCATACCTATGCCGAACAATTGGACTAGTGGGCTACCTTCTCAATCAGCAGAAGTCGGCTATTAGAATCGCCTTCCTCTACCGGTATCCACATGAACAGCCTTCAGAAACACGAACGGAAGCGTGCTAGCGCCTCTGAATTGTGTGTCTCTCTATTTTTTATCTAGAGTTTCTCGCGGCTTTCTAATACGCTCGACAAAAAGTCTCGTAGGCGTATTATATTCAAAATTTTGAATATGGATTAAAAAATATATTAATTAAATCTATATGATAGATCTAATATAATCTATTTATTTAATCCAAATAAAAGCCTTCTGATTTAATTTATCTCTATAAATTAAATCCGAGAAATGATATCTTTATTCGAAAATTAAATCTGAGATACAATATCTCAATTTATTATAGTTATTTAATTTATCAAATAAATTAAATACTATACATAATAATATTATTATCTATAAATAATATTATTATTATTTAATTATATATATATATATATATATATATATATATATATATAATATATATATATATATATATATATATATATATATATATATGTATATATATCCATTCTAGATTAAATACAGTATTCATTAAATCTTAGACATATTCTAAGATTCAATGAATCTAGACACTTTGCTCGTGTTGGGCTATTCTTGTGCGCAACCCTGCAGGCCCACATGAGATTGGCGGCGCAGCCAATACCGTACTTGACCCACAAGAGTAAAGCGGCCTCTAGCAAGACATTGCGACTACTCAATTCATATGGGGATCGATGATACGATACAACCTATCGTACAACCATGTTACGTCGCTTTTGTCACGCGATAATTTGGTCAAGTATGAGGCATAGAGAAAGTCAATTTCCTGTTCTTGACCAATACTTTCTCGATTCTTGAGTAGTCTAACAATTGAAATGGAAACTCCTTTCCATCATAGTATGGCCATACATTTCTTAGACTCACTCATCGAAGGGCCCAGTATTATCTCTCTACAAATGTGAGGGACAAATTCCATCTTGACCATTCACATTCCTCTGCATGAAAACCATCGATCCGATCCAAGCCTTTATCATCACCCGGTCAAAGGTGACTTTTGACTAGGTCAAAGATCAGCGACTCATCATGTAGGAATCCATGAAGATCTCAGGTCAAAGGGCGTTGTGACTCAGTTATACATGATAAAAACTTATGGCTTATTCCATGCAACTTTCTCATAGTGGGTCGGTCCAGCACCTTGTACTCTTACAATGCCTATGATTTTGACTCGTATCCATACTCATCAAAGTCATACTGGTCTTATTTCATCTTCGCTCCCGCGGAGATGACCGACCAGGGACATTTAGGATAATCTATAAGATATATCCAAGGATCAGTTATCACTATAAACATGCAAATGAAATGATAACTAAAGGAGAATACTTTAAATAACATAAACATTTAAAGTACAATGACTTGCCCCTAGGGCATAATTTCCAACATGATAGCCAACCATCAAGTAAGACTAAGTAAGAAAATTTACCATTATACACAAATAAAAACAGTGACTACAAGCTCTAATCCATAAATAGGTCCATAAAAAGAAAACTAGCAACACAAGAATAATTAAAAACTTAAATTCATCAAAATAGAGAGAAAGGAGAGTAGAACTAGTTAATCACTGTGATTTTTGAAAGCGGAGCTGAATCACCAAGAGGGGGTGAATTGGGGATTCTGAAAACTTTTTCGGATTGCTCTGTTTTAGGTAGTGAAAACAGGGATAAACAGAGTATAGAGAAGAGAAGCAAGACACAAAGGATTTATACTGGTTCGGTCCAATCTCTTGACCTACGTCCAGTCCCCAGACTCTCTGGGATTTCTCACTATCACAATTGATTACACACTCTGCAAACTTAAGAGTAATTCTCTCACAAGAACTTACTCCCCCTTACAAGTTGTAATCAATATCCCAATCTCTAAGTCCCCAGACTTGAGATTCTTTACAATGAATGATTTACAATAAATGAACTCTCTCTAAAAGTGGATAAGAATAAACACTGAAGTACAATGTATCAAAAGATACTTCTTATAAGAAAACTCAAAGAATAGTTGAAACTTGAATGATTTTCGTTTTCTCACAGATTGGTTGTTGATAAGAATTGAATGCATCTCTATTTATACCAAGAGATCATTAAATGACCGTTGTAATCTTTAATGTGACCGTTGCCAACATTAAGAAAGGATTAGTTGAAGTTTTGGTGTTCTTCTTTCTCTACTCTTTGGTTAATCCAGCTACACAGAAGTTCAGACTTGACTTCTTGACTTTTAATCCGTTGGAAGAGTAGCTACTGGATGTGGAAAGGAAACATTAATTCCTTCAAAACGTGTGGAGAATGGTTGTCCAAAAGGATGCAAGTTTTATGGACTTTGCATTTAATGTTCTGACATCACTTTATGCTTTATGCTAATCCTTCATTTAATCCTTTCTAAATCATCTGAAACTCACTAACAAACTGATTAAACATAGTTAGGAATAGTAATGAGTGATGATATGAAGTATTAGAATCAAACATAAAGGTTTCGCAAAGTCGTGTAGTTTGATTTTCTAAACCAGCGACACAAACTCGAGTTTGTTTATCCAAACTGGAGTTTTGTTCTCTTTACAAAGTATTGAAGTGTCTCTGTAAGGTACAAACTCGAGTTTCCAAAACCAAAACTCGAGTTTGCCTTGAAGCGAAAACTTGGAGTGCTCTCTGTATGATACAAACTCGAGTTTTCTTATCTTGTGAAAATTGAGCTACTCTCTGTCAAGCCAAAACTCGAGTTTGCAAAATCAAAACTCGAGTTTTGTCTTAGACAGTAAGTTTTCAACTTACCAAAGACAAAACTTCATTTTGAGTTTACAATTGTCAATTATCATCAAAACCCATAGAGAACTAATATTCTCCCCCTTTTTGATGATGACAACACTTGTAAATTAAAATTTCAAGAGTTTGACAGAATTCACATTTTTGAAATGGATTTTTCATTTGATAGTTTCTTTTGATAAATTTTGTGCACATAAGGCTTTTAAACAATTAAAGTATGTAGACAAAAGTTATCAGAGATAGGTAGCAAGAGCAATAGAAGCATATAATTGAAGTGAAAATTCATTCATTCAAAATGCAGTACATAGATTAAAAGATGCACAACTATAGAAACTGAAATGTCAAAAAATATCAAAAATACAAAACAATCTACAACTCCATTTCAAATTCAAATTCTACTCTTGTTTCTCTCCCCCTTTGTCGTCTTCAAAAGGGAATGGAGCTGAGATAGATGGTTCATGGAGAGGAGTAGAAGGAGGGGAGTCCAATTTGACTGTGGAGGCAGGTGAGTGGGGGAAATTTTCTGGAGTGGGAGAAGAAGAGGTATGCAGTACTTCAATGGCTGGGGTAAGTGGAGAGGAAGTAGGTACAAGAATGGTGAAAGAAGGTGAAATGAAAATAGGTTCAGTGGTAGGAGTGGATGTGATGATAGGAGTGGTGGTAGGAGTGGAAGTGATGATAGGAGTGGTGGTAGGAGTGGAAGCTGAAGGTGATGTAGTGGGAATCTGAGGAATGGTGAAGGCAAAGGGAGGTGAAGAAAAGGGTTCAGGATCTGGTTTAGGGTCAGGACTGGGAGAGCCACCAAATCCAGAGGAATAGGGAAGGTGCTTGTGTAGTCGATCGACCTTGTCACTGAGAACCCCATTGAACTCGATGAGAGAGTTGAGCTTGGCATCATGATCCAACATATGATCAGTAAGATCATCAACCTTCTCCTTCAAATGTGTCAAGTAAGAGTCAACTTTGTCCTTCATTGCTTCTTGGGCATCTACCATCTCATGATTGCCTCTAGTCACTTCAGCAACTAATTTTCCTACCTCAAACTTGATTCATATGGACATAGCAGCTACTGCAGCATCTACAATTGCTTTGATTCGGGAGTCAAGATCAATAGGCGCTGACTGAGCTTCTTGAGCTTGAGCTTGAGCTTGGGCCTGAGATGCCCTGGCATGAGAGGCTCTTGATCTGGTTTGAGCCCTTGAGGGAACTGAGCCCTCACCCTCAAAATTGAGCTTCATATAATTGAGCTAGGATTTGCCAAAGGGAGGAGGAGTTCGGGTAGAGTCAGGAGGACCAAGGAACTAGATTCTATGATAGAAAAGGATCACAGAGACAAGAGATAAGAAGGGTATATGAGAGGGCCTACGAGAGGCGAATTTGAACTTAACCATCTCGTCAAAGATCCAATGGCCAAGATTGATGGGAGTTTTGGAGACTAGGGTGGCAAACAGAGCGTAATTGATAATTGAATATTTTATACACTTATTTTTGTCTCTTGAATAATAATTTAGGACCCTTTAGCTAATAAATAATGGCTCTTATGTTTATTTGGGCCTTGGGCCTTTTATTGCATTTTAGCCATTTTTAATAATAAAATTCCAGTTTTGTGTTGCTTCACTATTTCTACCATAACTCTTGAACCAGACATCGGATTTGCCTCATTTTTGTCTCATATTTCAGATGATTCAGAGAGCTACAATTGTTATGAAGACATCAAGAGCAAATTCGGTCAAGAAGGCGGTCAATTTTGGAGCCAAAGTCGGATGTACAATTCTGGATTTATTTTGGACCCGAATTTTGTAATTTAAGTCCAGCTTTATTTTATTTCTGTTTTGGGCTAAAACTATGAGAGCCCATTTCGTTTTAGGTTATTTTTAAGTATGGCAGCTGCCACAAACATATTCATTCACGTTTTTAACATTAGAGTGGATCAAAATACAAGTTTTCATTTTCTCTCATCTGTTCTTCATGTTCTTCGCGCGTTCTTCGTGTTCTTCGTTCGTTCTTCGATTTTCCCACCCATGACCGGCTAAACTCTTGTGATTAACCCAACGATGAGGATTCCATGATTCATCCAGAGAACTCGTGCCTAATCGGTAACTACTCGATTCTCGTTTTCATCTTATCGGATTCGATTTCGGAAATAGTTCGAATATTAGATTTAATATTCGGCTTGGTTCATCCCAAGGACTTAGTTCGGACTAGGTTATAGTGTTGTTTGTGCGATTGCACAGTGAGACGCCACCGTCCGGACAGATTCTAGGCGATCGTCTAGGCGAGGGAATCTCGGATGAATGCAGAGATTTCGATTCATCCGAACCAAACGTGGGTTAGTTATATTTTCGTTCAATGATGGAGGTTTCGGAATCAATTCGTTGGGTTGATCATCTTTAATCTTCTCTCGTTTATTTGATTCTCGTTTGACTCGTTTATTGCATTTTGGTTATGTTATTTCGTTTTGTTCTATTCTCGTTAAACCAAACCCCCATTTTATCATTCTGTTTCACTATTGTTATTAAACAAGCCCGCCGCAAATTCGTTGGGAAACGACCCAGTTCCCTAATTCTCGCAAATTAATTACGAACTTGGTTTATTTTGGAAGACACGGCAAAATCTTTCCAAAATGGCGCCATTGCTGGGAATTTGCATCGGTTTGATTAGTAACAAGATTGTAAATAGCTTAGTTTAGGTAGTTTAGGTGGTTCGGGTGGCCGGACAGAAATTTTTCTGACTCCGATCACTCAAACCAGGTCTTATTCACAAGGAATTGGGTGTTTTAAGCAAAAGTGAGGTCTCACTCATTTTCCCCAAATTCCAACGTTTAGACCATTTTTTCACTGTTTTAGGTTCTCGCTTTTGATTTCCAATGGGACCATTTTTTTGAGTATCTCCGATTGAGTTGAAATTTGGTACAAGATAGAAAATGGCGAATCGTTAGACCCCTAAGGGCTATCCTCCGTTTCGCCAAATTCCATCGTTTAGGCCACTTTTTCAATTTTTGAAGTTTTTTTATTCCATTTTTGAGTCCCCCAATAGTCTAGGAGTTGCCCTGTCCAAGTCCCAAAAATTTTAAAAATCATTTGATACTGTTTCTGGACTTGTTTTGGTCAATTTCTAGCATAGGTTTTTGCTTTTGTGTGTTTTGTCTCTCGTGTCTTTTAGTGTTTTTCCACTTTTCACCACCTCTTGTGGCATTTTCGTAATTCTGATTTTCTCGTGGCATCTTTGTCATTCCGAGTATTTGCCAACTCTCGCTTTGTGTATATGTTGCATGAGTACCGTGAATACTACTAATCCGTAAGATTTGTTGCCATTTGATCCTGAAATAGAAAGAACAATTCTTACCGCTAGAAGAGTTGTTAGGCTAAGTCATAAGATTAATACCGAACCGGATACTCAATTAGAGTCCGATTCGCCATTCGATTGTGTCCATTTCGTTGATCTTTCGATTGTGCTTCGATAGTATTTCGATAGTCTTGTTGTGTTCATCGATTCTAGTAGCAACTTTGCTCGCTCTGACATTATGGCAGAGAGAGCGGGATAATCATCATACTTTGAAGGAATTGGGTGCACTGATGTTAATTATCAACCCTTGTGCATCCAATATCCTAACCTTGCTGCTAACTTTGAGGTGAAATCTGGTCTAATACACTTGTTGCCTAAGTTTCATGGTCTTGCAGTGAGTGCCCCATTAAGCATTTGAAGGAATTCCATGTAGTATGCAAAGACTATGAAACCTCATGCCATTGATGAAGATCATATCAAGCCGAGAGCTTTTCCTTTCTCATTGGAAGGTGGAGCCAAGGATTGGTTGCTTTACCTTCACCCTCATCTATTGGGAGCCGGACTCGATATTCGAGGTTATTTCTCGAGAAATATTTCCTTCCTCAAGAGCAACCGCAATCAAGAAGGAAATTGGCAACATTAAACAAGATCACCTGGGAGACTATGCATGAGTATTGGGAGAGGTTCAAAAGGTTATGTGCAAGCTGTCCACACCATCGATATCTCGAAAAGACTTGATCAACTCTTTCTATGATGGTCTATCACCTAGACAAAGGGTTGGTGGATGCTTCTAGCGGTGGGGCTATGAGTAACAAGACACCGAAGAAGCCCGAGACTTGATATCCATTATGGCGGATAACTCTCGGCAGCTTGGCACCGAGCCAATAGTACTCCTGTTTACCATATTCAAGCTCCACCAAAGATGATTCTCGAGATTAGAGACTAGACTTGATGATCCGACCTCCCTTGTGAGGTTGGCAAAGTGACACGAGACATGTGCATGCCTTCTCCTTCTCAAGATGGGTACTCTTGTGGGTTTTGTTCGACCCTTATCATTCTATCGACTCTTGCCCTACCTTGCATGATCCTACTTACCAAGATCACCAAGAGGCTGCAGTGGGTGTTTTTCCAGAAGGCCACAATACCAATGAATAATGCCTTCTCCAACACTTATAATCCTGGTTGGAGAAATCACCCCAACTTTCGCCGGAACCAAAATCGAATCGAGTAACCAAGACGTTGCACTGGGAACTACCTAACAGAGGCCGTACTGGACTACGACTTTCCAAGAACAAATCCGCACCCCTTTGCCTTTGCAAGCACCACCTCCTCGACCAGCCATATGTCCACCTCCACAAAGCGCACAACAAAGAAGCTAGTAGTAGTGGTGGTGGTTCCTCACTTGAAGATATGATGAAGCAATTTGTCACAGCCAATATGCAGCTCCAACAAAGAACCGACACTTCCATTCGTAGTTTGCAAACACAGATTGGGCAATTGGCAACATCATTGAACCAGCTTCAACCTCGTGGATCCACCCCTTCCTCACAAACAATTCCCAATCCTAAGGGAAATGTGAGTGCTATATCACTACTGGCCCGGCAAGCAATTGGAGGAACCTAAGCAAGCAGCGTATGTGACTTCCACATCGAAAACGAGTCAGAAATGTGAAGATTGACTCAAAAGAAAAAGGCAAGGCAGCAAGGTGAAGAGGAAGACATTCCTATTCCTCTTCCCTTCCCTCGTAGAGCGCTCACCCAAGAAGTTGGCGATAAAGCACAAGAGAAGGATATACTTGAGACATTCGTAAGAGTAGAGATCAACATTCCTCTCTTAGATGCAACAAACAAATTCCTAAATATGCCAAGTTTCCAAGGAGTTGTGCACCAACAAGAGGCGATCAAGGGGAATGAACGAGCGAGCTTGAACTGTAATGTCTCAAAGACTCATCCAAATTCTACCATGCCTCGTAAATGCAAAGATCCAGTGGACATTTTCTATCCCTTGCCTTATTGGTAACTATAGATTTGATGATTGCATGCTAGATTTAGGTGCTTCTATTAATGTCATGCTCGCATCTCGTTTATAGATCTCTTGGTCTTGGTCCCTTGCGTCCAACCGGTGTCATTGTTCGCTAGCTAATAGGAGTAATGCCCATCCTTTCGGTTTAGTTGAAGATGTATTAGTCAAAGTTAATGAATTGATATTCCCCGCTGATTTTTACATCTTGGATATGGAGGGCGAGTCTCCTAGTAGTAGGTCACCAATCATTCTAGGGAGACCTTTCATGAAAACAACTAGACTAAGATAGATGTGCATTCTCGGTACTCTTTCCATGGAGTTTGGTGATATATCCGTGAATTTCAATATCTTTGATGCCATGAAATATCCTAGGAAGAGCATTCTTTTTCTCGTATTGATGTGATTGATGATGCCGTGGATGATGTTCTTAATGGTTGGTGTACCGATTATCCTTATTTTTCATCCGAGAGCGATACCCCATTTGTGCATGCGATGATAATGAATGGTGCTCGTTTGCACTAATTTGGTTAAGACCGCATTGTTTGGTGATTCGATTTGCTTGATGATTCTACATTACTTGTAGACTCGATATTGATTCTCGAGTTTGAGCTTCATCCCGATCCTAACGTGCATCCCGATTCTCGATTTTGATGAGCTTCATTCGATTTTGATGAACCGAATTCGATGTTAACCTTGAGCCGTATAGACACAGCCCTTCGCTTGTGCTTCTTTGAATATGGTTTCTGTGTATTCCTAAGGTGATGACATCGAGTTGTTGCAACAACCACCCAAGCTTCTCCTCCACCGAGCAACCGCCCAAACTAGAGTTGAAATCCCTTCCGCACCATCCAAGTATGCATTTTTGGAGGAGAATGAGCAAGCTAGCGCCATTGTGGCAAATAATCTCACGACTGATCAAGAAGAGAAGCTGCTAAGCTTATTGAGGGTGAACAAGAAAGCTATTGGGTGGACATTGGCTGACATAGTTGGCATTAGCCCTTCTATGTGCATGCACCGGATTCTGTTGGAAGAGGACTCTAAGCCGGCGAGGCAACCTCAGAGACGCCTTAATCCTCTTATCCTTGATGTGGTGAAGAAGGAGGTCACTAAGCTTCTGCAAGCTGGCATCATCTATCCTATTTCTACCGTAGTAGCCAATCAAAAGAATGAGCTCATTCCTACTCGAGTTCGTAATAGTTGGAGAGTTTGCATTGACTATAGGAGACTCAACCAAGCCACTCGCAAGGATCATTACCCTCTACCTTTCATTGATCGATGTTAGAGCGATTGGCCGGTAAGTCTCATTACGCTTCTTGGATGGCTACTCGGATACTTCCAGATTCATATTGCTCCCGAGGATCGTGAGAAGACGACCTTCACATGCCCCTTTGGGACATATGCTTACCGGAGGATGCCTTTTGGCCTCTCGCAATGCACCCGGCACCTTTCGGCGTTGTATGGTGAGTATTTTCTCCGAGTTCCTAGAGGACTCGCATGGAGGTTTTCATGGATGATTTCACCGTATATGGGTCTCGATTTTGATGCATGCTTAGCTAATTTGTCTAGAGTCTTGCATAGGTGTATTGAATCTAATCTTGTGTCGAATTATGAAAAGTGTCACTTTATGGTTGAGTCGTATAGTCTTGGGACACATAGTGTCTAGGAAAGGGATTGAGGTAGACCCGCTAACTGACTTTGTATTTGATGATGCGTGCAAGGCGGCATTCGATCACTTGAAGCGTTGCCTGACCACAGCCCCAGTGATTCAGCCCCCTGATTGGCACCTTCCTTTTGAGTTGATGTGCGATGCTTCCAACTATGCGGTTGGTGCTATCTTGGCACAACTGGTTGATAGAGCTTCCCATGTCATTGCATATGCTTCCAAGACTTTGGATTCTCGCTCGCCTAATTACACCACTACCGAGAAGGAGTTGTTGGCTATTGTATTTGCCTTCGATAAGTTTAGGTCATATCTCGCTAGCTAGTAGAGTCATTGTTTTCTCGACCATGCAGCCTTTAAAGTTTCTTTTGAAAAAGGCGGATGCTAAGCCACCGACTCATCCGGTGGATGTTGTTGCTCCAAGAGTTTGATGTGGAGATTCGAGATAGAAGTGGAGCACAAAGCTGGGTAGCCGACCACTTGAGTCGTATCACTCATTCTCCCTCTCAACCTTCTTCTATTCGGGATGATTTTCACGATGAGCGCCTTCACGGTTGCAAGTTAAGACCCCATGGTATCTTTGATTTAGTTAACCATTTGGTCGCTGGTGTTTTTCCTGTAGATTCCACTAGGGCCCAAACCCTTAAATTTTAAAGTGAGTCTAAATATTATGTTTGGGATGACCCTTATCTGTGGAAATTTTGTAGTGACCAAGTAGTTAGGAGATGTGTGCCTGATTGTGAGTTTCAATCTATATTGCATTTTGCTCATGCTTCGCCCTTTGTGGTGGTCACTTTGGACCCCAAAGAACTGCTAGGAAGGTGTTAGAATGTGGTTTGTTTTGGCCTTCCCTGTTTCATGATGCCCATTTGTTTTGCAAGTCATGTGATAACTGTCAGAGGGCAGGGAGTATTTCCCGTAGGCATGAGATGCCCCAAAACCCTATATTGTTTTGTGAGATCTTTGATGTTTGGGGTATTGATTTCATGGGTCCATTTCCTCCATAAACCCTTGGGGAGTATTCTTCTTTCTTCTCCCTCCCTCTCTTTTATTTGTTTTCCTTTTCTACTTTGCTTTTTGAAAATAAATACATTCTTTCTTTCTAATGATTGCTACATATTATGAACTAGGACATTTTGGTTTTAATGGATCATTCATGTTTAGTCCGGAACTCTTGACTCTTCGATTACAAGTCTTGGTAGTTGATTTGATGTTGTTGATTACCTAAGTTGGTATTGACCTTGTGAGGTTTTAGGCTTGCATGAATGGAATTCATCTTTTGCCATTCTTTCTTTCATGTGTGCATCTCTCATGATTTGTGTTCTCTAGAACTTGCTCCTTTTCTTTTGAAACTACATTTTTCACTTACGTGCATAAGTATGATGGAAGCTTGTTTTCTTTCTTTTATTCGCCTCACTTTGGCCAAATAGCTTTCCCTTGCATTATGATTCCCTTGCTAGCCCCTTTGTGCCTTTTGACCCATTCTTTTCTAAGCCACATTACAAGCCTAAGCGTAAAACCATTTTATTCCGCACCTTGAAGATTTATTGAGCATTGGTTTCAACTTGTTTTGTGTTTAAGTGTGGGGTTGCTCAGGAGTGCAACAGTTTAAGTGTGGGGGGGATATTTGATTTTGACATTGTAATTACGTATACAATGAAAGGAAAGAAAGAAAGAAAAGTAAAAAAAAAAAAAAGAAAAAAAAAAAAAAAAGAAAAAAACAACAAAAGAAGAGAAAAGAAAAGAAAATACATAGAAAGGAATGTATATATGAGTAGAATAAAAGTTTCATACATAGAGAATGATTGTGTTAATCAGTGCTCTTCCTTTTGATTTCTTTGGTGCTTAGCCTCTTATTCCATACTATTACCTACCTTCACCCTAGCCCCGTTACAACCTTTAATTACAAGCTCTCTTGATTTGTGCATGTATGTGTTATGAGTAGTGGAGACGTAGAAGTTGAGCAAGCTTATGGTAGAACAATTTTCTTGAGTAGAATTTGAGCGATACACTTATTTACCTTAAACACTTGAGAGACTAATTGATTGAGCGCATCATTTGTGAGACCATCTTTTGTGATTAGCATCATTGATTGACACTACCATGAATTGTAATTTGAGATGAAGGGGTTTTGGTTTTGAATGATTGGTTTTTTGAAGCTTTGTGTCCCTTGATTCAATTTTTGCATTGTTAGCAATTATTAGTAAAGAAGAGTTTTTCCTTTAGGTCTTTCTCTTTGAATTTTGCTCAGGAGTGCAAAAAGATAAGTGTGGGGAATTTGATAATTGAATATTTTATACACTTATTTTTGTCTCTTGAATAATAATTTAGGACCCTTTAGCTAATAAATAATGGCTCTTATGTTTATTTGGGCCTTGGGCCTTTTATTGCATTTAGCCATTTTTAATAATAAAATTCCAGTTTTGTGTTGCTTCACTATTTCTACCATAACTCTTGAACCAGACATCGGATTTGCCTCATTTTTGTCTCATATTTCAGATGATTCAGAGAGCTACAATTGTTATGAAGACATCAAGAGCAAATTCGGTCAAGAAGGCGGTCAATTTTGGAGCCAAAGTCGGATGTACAATTCTGGATTTATTTTGGACCCGAATTTTGTAATTTAAGTCCAGTTTTATTTTATTTCTGTTTTGGGCTAAAACTATGAGAGCCCATTTCGTTTTAGGTTATTTTTAAGTATGGCAGCTGCCACAAACATATTCATTCACGTTTTTAACATTAGAGTGGATCAAAATACAAGTTTTCATTTTCTCTCATCTGTTCTTCATGTTCTTCGCGCGTTCTTCGTGTTCTTCGTTCGTTCTTGATTTTCCCGGCCATGATCGGCTAAACTCTTGTGATTAACCCAACGATGAGGATTCCATGATTCATCCAGAGAACTCGTGCCTAATCGGTAACTACTCGATTCTGTTTTCATCTTATCGGATTTGATTTCTGGAAATAGTTCGAATATTAGATTTAATATTCGGTTTGGTTCATCCCAAGGACTTAGTTCGGACTAGGTTATAGTGTTGCTGTGCGATTGCACAGTGAGACGCCACTGTCCGAGAAGATTCTAGGCGATCGTCTAGGCGAGGGAATCTCCGGATGAATGCAGATATTTCGATTCATCCGGACCAAACGTGGGTTAGTTATATTTTCGTTCAATGATGGAGGTTTACGGAATCAATTCGTTGGGTTGATCATCTTTAATCTGTCTCTGTTTATTTGATTCTCGTTTGACTCATTTATTGCATTTTGGTTATGTTATTTAGTTTTGTTCTATTCTGTTAAACCAAACCCCCCATTTTATCATTCTGTTTCACTATTGTTATTAAACAAGCTCGCTGCAAATTCGTTGGGAAATGACCCAGGTTCCCTAATTCTGCAAATTAATTACGTACTTGGTTTATTTTGGAAGACACGGCAAAAATCTTTCCAGTAATCTTTTTGTGCAAAGTGGGTATAATTGCCACCCTTCTGGATACAATTCCTAGAGTAAATGTACCATAGGACTCTATGAATTGGTGGCATTGACACAGGAGAGAAATTGAGACGATGCAAACCAGATTCTGGAATAGGTTCGTTTGATCGAAGAATCTCAAAGATTTCTCTGTTTGTGAATTTAACTGAGGGAGGAGGAGGGGGATTTGAAATTTTGAGGATAGAGTTAATTGTAGAAGCAGAAAAGGTGAAAGTGACACCTTTGACAGTGGTAGAAACTCTTTCCTCAATTAACTCTCCCTCAGAATCTAGGATATTGTCATAGACCATATTAAAGTAAAAAATCTTGACAATATTGGCAATGAAAGGAGCAGAGAGAGAAATGAAAGATTCATAGTCTTGTAACCAAGGATACAAATCCAAGTTACAATCCTCCTTAAGTTTGGCTAAGTCTACTGACACTATGGGACAAAATTCCTTATTAAGAAAGGATTCTTTAAACTTAGCTGCTAATTCAGAAGATAAGACAGAGGCTTCAGAAACAAACCTTGGAGGTGGAGTGGTATGGTTGTAAATCTTAGTGATTTCCTCAGGCTCGATGACAGGTTCTTCTTGGTGAGCTGAGGATGAAGCTTGTCCTTTGTCAGCTTCTTGAGATGCAGAAGAAACCCTCGATCGTTTGGGCTTAGGGGGTTTAGAGGATTCCCCAACTTTCTACTTCTTTCTTCCTTCCTCTGGAGCAGGTTTCTTCGAAGAAGGTGATACAGAGGGTTCTTTGAAGGAGACGCCTTTTCATTTCGTTGATGCGTCAGGAATGTTGTCACTGACGCCTCTGATCGATCGATCAACCCCAAAGTGATAACGCCTGGGGGTGGATTTCATTTTCCTGGGTCGCTGAGGAGGAGGAGAAGGAGATCAGGATTTTGACCCTTCTTCATCGGAAATCTTAGTGGGAGACGTAGGAGCAGTCGATTTGGAGGCCATTAGGGTTTAGGAATGAGGAATTTGGGTTGAGATTTGAAAATGGCAGAGAGAAGAGAGAAATGCAAGGGCAAAACTTGAGTTTTGGAGAGAGAGTGGACGAACATGCACAGTCACTCTTTTAAAAGAGCGCCAAAACTTACCTAGACTTCAAAAGTGTACTGTGAACTTTTGAACTTCTGCGACCAAAACTCGAGTTTCCATTTTACAAACTCGATTTTTGATGTTGCTTCAACAGGTGTATTGCTCTCTGTCTGATCGAAACTCGAGTTTCAACAGGCTTATTTTCACCCAAACTCACAATTTCTTCTCTCGCCCCGACAAAATCGAGTTTTGGTTTCAAAACTCGAGTTTGCGTCTCTTGATAGCAAACTTTCAGTTAATCAAACTTCCTGCATAAAACATTACTACACACTCCGAAGCTTAAATTAGTAACTAATAATCATCAAAACCATAACTAACATTGAGAAAAGAAACACTTACAGCTCATTGGGATTTACCATTCCCAATTCTCTTCTAAGGAAATTGAATTGATCCTTAGCCAATGGTTTGGTGAAGATGTCAGCAAGTTGAAGATGTGTTGGAATGAACATAACTTTGACATCCTTCTTTTGAACATGATCCCTTATGAAATGATGTCTCACATCAATATGCTTGGTCCTTGTATGTTGAACTGGATTCTTGGCCAAGCTTATTGTGCTTGTGTTGTCACACAATATTGGGATCTCCTTCAAATTGATTCCCAAGTCAGAAAGTTGTTGCTTGAGCCATAGGACTTGAGCACAATAACTTGATGTAGCAATGTACTCAACTTCAGTTGATGATACGAGATGGTTGTTTGCTTCTTGCTGAACCAGGAGACAAGTGAGCCACCAAGAAATTGGCATTGGCCACTTGTGCTCTTTCTCTCCGTCTTGTAACCAGCATGGTCTGAATCTGAGTAGGCCACCAAATGTTCAGGTTGACCTTCGGGAAACCACAATCCAAGAGTCTTCGTGTCAACAAGGTATCTGAAGATTCTTTTCACATTTTCAGCATGCGACTCCTTGGGAGAAGATTGGAACCTTGCACACAGCCCTACACTGAATTGAATGTCTGGGCGACTTGCAATAAGATAGAGCAATGAACCAATCATTCTTCTATATTTTGTAATGTTGAAATCAGTGCCATTTTCATCATCATCCAAAGATGTGGTTGAGCTCATTGGAGTGTCAGCTCCATTGCATTGGTCTATTCCAAACTTCTTCAGCAGATCATTGAGATACTTGGTCTGAGAGATGAAGATTCCATTCGATCTTTGCTTGATTTGCAGACCAAGGAAATAGTTGAGTTCTCCCATCATGGACATCTCAAACTTTCCCTGCATATTATTTGCAAACTCTTCACACAAAGCATCATTAGAAGCTCCAAAAATAATGTCATCAACATAGATTTGGACAATTAAAATTTCACCAATCTTATTACTTTTAATGAAAAGAGTTGTATCTGCTTTTCCTCTAACAAATCCTTAATCAAGAAGGAATTTGCTTAATCGCTCATACCAAGCTCTAGGAGCTTGCTTAAGACCATAAAGGGCTTTCTTAAGGTGATAAACATGATCTGGATGATGATCATTTTGAAAACCAGGAGGTTGTGCCACATAAACTTCCTCCAAAATAAAACCATTTAGAAAAGAACTTTTTACATCCATTTGATAGAGCTTGAATCCTTTGACACAAGTAAAGGCTAGAAGAACTCTTATAGCTTCCAATCTTGCCACTGGAGCATAAGTTTCTTCATAATCAATTCCTTCCTCTTGATTATAGCCTTTAGCAACCAATCTTGCCTTATTACGGACTATGATTGCTGATTCATCTCGTTTGTTCTTGAATACCCATTTTTGTGCCAATGACCGGATGGTCCTTAGGCCTAGGTACCAAATCCCAAACTTGATTTCTATCAAATTGGTGTAACTCCTCTTGCATTGCTATCACCCAATCATTGTCTGAAAGGGCTTCATCAATTTTAGAAGGTTCTATCTTTGAAATAAAGGCAGAAAAAGTAACTTCATTCAAAGTACTACTTCTGGTCCTTACACCTTGATTAACATCACCTATAACTTGGTTTAAAGGATGATTCCTTATAAATTTCCAAGCTCTAGGTTGAGGTTGATCAGGGTTTTCTAAATTGTTTTGAGGATCAACTTTGAAAACATTTTCAGGATTTTCAATAGAAGCAGGAGTAGTTTTCGAAAAGAATTGATTTTTCAAAACATTTTCCTCATCACCATCCTTGGATTTGTCAGACTTGGATTCACAGAATGCAACATGCATAGACTCTTCTACAATGCGAGTACGAATGTTAAAGACTCTATAAGCTCTACTTGTATTAGAATAACCCAAGAATATACCTTCATCCGCCTTGGGATCAAACTTTCCCAAGTTATCCTTACCATTGTTATGGATGAAACACTTACATCCAAACACATGTAGATGACCCAGATTTGGTTTTCTTCCTTTATACAGCTCATAAGGAGTCTTGTTCAGCTTCTTTCGGAGGGATTCCCAATTTGAGATGTAGCAAGCCATACTCATTGCATCAGCCAAAAACACTTGTGAAGTGTTGTTCTCATTCAGCATTGCTCTTGCCATCTCGGTGAGGACTCGATTCTTTCTCTCTACAACACCATTTTGTTGGGGAGTCCTCGGGGCTGAGAAGTTGTGATCAATCCCCATATTGTCACAAAACTCAGCAAATGCATGATTTTCGAACTCACCTCCATGATCAGTTCGAATTCCTGAAATAACAAAATCTTTCTCGTTTTGGACCTTCTTGGCAAAAATAACAAACTAGTCAAACGTTTCATCTTTAGATGATAAAAATATAGTCCATGCAAATCTAGAAAAATCATCAACTATGACCAAAGTATAAAGATTGCCACCAAGGCTTCTTACTCTAGCTGGTCCAACTAGATCCATATGAAGTAGTTGGAGAGGTCTAGAAGTTGAAATCTCATTTTTAGATTTGAAAGATGATTTAGTTTGTTTTCCTTTTTACAAGCATTACAAATCATATCATTTTTTAAACGAAGTTTTGGAACACCAATCACCAAATCCTTTTTAAGTAATCTGTCAAGTTGAATCATATTGACATGAGCTAAACGCTTGTGCCATAGCCAACTATCATCCAAATTACTAACAAAACATTTTTCAAAGGTAGAGCCATCTCTAGAAAGGTTAAGTGTGTAACAATTGCCTTCTCTAGGAGCTCTAAAAATAGCTTTTGACTTTATATTGTCTAAAGAGAAAATATCCTTACTTACTATCAAGCATTCCTCAGAATCAAAGATAATTAGGTTACCTTTATCAGTACTTTGGCTTACACAGAGGAGATTGTGACAAAGTTCTTCCACTAGGTAGACATCTTTGATTTGTGGTCCTTCATTGTTTCCAACTTCACAAATCCCAGCAATCTTTCCAGATTAATTTCCACCAAATGTCACTTTGCCACCATCCTTGTGCTTGATTGAAGCAAATTTGGAATGATCTCCCGTCATGTGTGTTACACCCCTACCGGCCTCGCCTTTCCGGGTGGCGGGTTAGAGGGATTCCTTTACTTAGTTACCCTTCCTTCAGTATTAGGTCCATTTATATTTATATCAGAGTGAGCGCAACAGAGCATTTAACCGGTTTGGACAAACTACTGTACTGGTAAAATTAAAATAAACAGAAAATAAAAGTCCCCGAAGGGTTAAGGGTACAGTCATCCCAAAATGAATACCATAAATAATATATAGTTATCCAAAAATATCAGTACAACATATATTAGGGCATCCCCTATCCTTCACCAGCACTGCTATACCTACCTTTCCAAAAAGGCCTTTATCAATCATGAACGTCACTCAGTATCAACAAAAGCTTCTGGAGTCCATTATTAGCCCCCAGAGTAACCGTTAGTACTCAAATACTAAATGTGTAAAGTGTATGCAGGTAACCATGCCATATATGAAGTCAAAAATAACATGCCAAATATGCAAACAGAATATACACAACACCGACTACCACGTGCCGTCAGGCTGCCTTATCAAGGTAAGCCCTGGACTTACCGGAGTCACGACCCGTAAAGCTGCCTACACCAGGACAGCCCCTTACCTATCGACCCGTACAACCGCCAATCAAGGCCGGCCTCGGACCAGTCGTCCTCAGCGCTAGGAATCACATAAATCTGTATGCATATTTGGCAAAACATATACAAAACACACATGGAAAATACAAACATACAACAAACAAATAAAGATATCTGAGTAAAACGGTTACAACCTGTGGGGTTTATTCTGCCTTAATATTTTATCGTGTCTGGTAGCTTTCCCAATATTTTTAATAAATTCCACAAAAATCATTTTTACATGAAACAAGCTCCCTTTGAACCCTTAGAACGTATAGTTTTCAGGAAAAATATCCCATGAACCTGAAAACACCTTTATTTCAACTTGTTGCTTATTTTATTTACCTTGGTCGGATTCTGCCCTGTTGCACCCTGCACTGACTTCACCGATTTTTATCTTCCAGTAGAAAAATCCAAAAGACACAAAACGATACACCAAGGTGAAGCCCTGGATGTTTAGTTTCTACCATAAAAATTTCAGAAAAAAAATACTCCATTTAATATTTTTAATACCGATTTGAATCATCACTGCCAGAAATTCCAGAATCACCTTTGAGTTTAGTTTTAGGAGTTTTTCGGTGTTTTCAACTTCGGAAACTTAAACCATGATCATAACCTACAAAAAATCATGTTCCAGAACCATTGTAGACCTTAAAAAATTTAAAATCCAACCCCACACCAAGCCCTAGCCTTATGCACGAAAATCTCAACTTGAACTTCAAAGAGTTGAGTTTTCGGTGTTTACCTGAAATCGGAGATCCGGCTTGGTGTTCTTGATGATTGGTTCTTGTTCTTGGCTATGGAGGTTGGCTGAACACTCTCTCTTTCTTCTGAAAATTTCTTACTCCCTTGGTCTAGGAGAGAGAGACCATGTGTATTTAATAATAATAAAAGTAACTGAACAGTCCCGAATAACTGTGGTAAAATCCTGTCCTGTAATTAATAGAGTTCATCTGCCTTTATTGACTTTTTTTCCAAGAATTCCATAGAATTCCAGGAATCTCTAGGGGTGTGACATGTGGTGAAATCCCCTTAAAAGAGAGCATAATTTTATCTGCTTTTGGGGAAAATTACCTGTTGTGGCCCGAAACTTTCGTAAATTACAATTGTAACCCGGGACTTACCAATTATTACCAACTTTTACCATACTTTTTACTGAATTATGGGGACATGTGGGGATCCATTTTGGGCCCACATATCTTCCCTAATTAATTTTTACCTATTTATTCCCATTTTACCCTTTTTCCTGAAACGTGGGACCCGCAGTTTGACTTTTTGACTGATTCTTCTGTTCTCTCTCTTCAGACACGTTTTTTAATCATTATGGGGGCTAGGTGGCACTTCTTTGGGCCCACCAAATCCATCCCCTTAATTTTCCCCTGTCTTTTCCACTTTATCCGGCCCAATCTCCTTCTACCGGTCCACGTGGGTCTCGCTGGTCGACAGGATGTCTCCCTTTGCACTTTTCTTCAACTTTTCAGATATTTTTCTTCTGAGTGAACATCCTTAGGTGGCGCCTCCTTGAATTCTCAAAGTGGCCCCACATTTGTCCCATTCAGTCCAAAGGAAACCCCTAATTGATCCTTGTTGGTCACTTTTCCACCGCTCAACAACTTCTGGGACCCGCATTTTGTGTTTGGGCCTGAGTACGGATAAAATCATCTGATTGTCTCTCTCCTCCTTCATGTGGACGAAATTAATGCCTTAAGGGGTAAGGATTTTACTTTTCTACCCCTGTAATCATTACTTACTTTTTGCTTTCCAATCCCGCAGTGACACGTGTCCCAATGTAATCATTGCACTGACTTTTCCTCTTCAAAAACGCAAGGGATCTTCATCTGTCCAGGAAATCTCATGTGCATATTTATTTTAGCATCTTTATGCTCATCCAATTGTCCTTGACCTTAGGGAATAACTACATGACATTTTTACCCACCGATTAACACCATACAAGTGTCTTTGTGCCCTTCTGCACTGTCACTTTACTTTTACAGCCTTGAGCTCTTGGTCAAAATACTCATAGGATATCAATGTTTTACTTTCAAATTTAATATCACACTTCCTGAACAGGGTCTAGTTGTATGCCTGATAAAGGCTTATTCCCAAGTCTCTAGGCTCAAAATTCAGGATATTACAATGTGCCTAGAGCATCCACTATCAATGTACCATTTGTTGGACTTTGATGCTCTTAGACAGACCTCATTGTTGTCATGTTGCTCTTCTTCTTCAGAAACTAAGAAAATATTGGCTTTTTCTTCCTCATCAGCTTCATCTTCATCAGATTAGCTATCTCCCCATATGGCTGAGACATAGGCTTTCTTTTTGAATTTGTTGAACTTCTTCTTTTATCTATCCTTGTTCTTCAGCTGGGGGCATTCAAATTTGATGTGGCCAGGCTTGTCACATTCATAGCAGATAATCGGCTTCTTTGCCTCGGTGCTGTGCTACCCTTGTTGAATCTCTTGTACCCTTGGTCCTTCTTATAAAATTTCTTGAACCTTCGGACCATCAAGCCCAGCTCTTCATCTTCGTCTTCTTCATCATCGGATTCCTTAGCTTCTTTAACAGTCTTGAGAGCAATGCCTTTACTCTTGACATTCATCTCATCAAGTCATTTTCTGAACTTGATCTTCCCTTCATACTCAGACAGACTTCCAAACAAAGCTGCTACAGAGTTCATTGATTCCCCACGGGCTTCCTCAATGGCTGTAACTTTGGCTTCCCATTCTTTGCTGAGGATATTTAGAATTTTCCTCACTTGAACAGGTTGCTCGTATGTTTTCCTAATGCAGCAAGCTGGATGATGAGGTGGGTGAATCTTAGTTGGAAATTGACGATGGATTCTCCTGTCTTCATGTGAAGAAGATCATACTCATTCATGAGAGTATTGACCCTATTCTCTTTTATTTCTTACAATGTATCAAAAGATACTTCTTACAAGAAAACTCAAAGAGTAGTTGAAACTTGAATGATTTTCGTTTTCTCACAGATTTGTTGTTGAGAAGAATTGAATGCATCTCTATTTATACCAAGAGATCATTAAATGACCGTTGTAATCCTTAATGTGACCGTTGCCAACATTAGGAAAGGATTAGTTGAAGTTTTGGTCTTCTTCTTTCTCTACTATTTGGTTAATCCAGCTGCACAGAAGTTCAGACTTGACTTCTTTACTTTTAATCCGTTGGAAGAGCAACTACTGGATGTGGAAAGGAAACAATAATTCCTTCAAAACGTGTGGAGAATGATTGTCTTAAAGGATGCAAGTTTTATGGACTTTGCATTTAATGTTCTGACATCACTTTATGCTTTATGCTAATCCTTCATTTAATCCTTTCTAAATCATCTGAAACTCACTAACAAACTGATTAAACATAGTTAGGAATAGTAATGAGTGATGATATGAAGTATTAGAATCAAACATAAAGGTTTCGCAAAATCGTGTAGTTTGATTTTCAAAACCAGTGACACAAACTCGAGTTTGTTTATCCAAACTGGAGTTCGTCACTGTGCTCAAAGTGGAAACTCGAGTTTTCTTCTTACAGAGAAGAAAATCGTTTTTGAGTTTAAAATCATACTTTGAGCATTGAGGCAAAACTCGAGTTGATTAATGACAAACTCGAGTTTTGGACTATTATAGTGAAAAACATGTTTAAGTCCAAAACCTCAAAACTGGAGTTTTAAATAGTAAACTGGAGTTTTCAAAACATTGAAATAAAGCAAAACTTTCTGCTTGGCGCAAACTCGAGTTTCCAATACAAAACTCGAGTTTTGTCTTTAAGTATAAAACATTTGAAAATTCATGCCAAGTGAAAACTGGAGTTTTAAAATACAAACTGGAGTTTTCTCAAAGTTAGTAAAAACATGAAAACTCTCTGTCTTGTGTAAACTCGAGTTTCCAAATACAAACTCGAGTTTCCTCATAAGAGAAAACTTTGATAAATATTCTGTCAATTCAAAACTGGAGTTTAGAAAGGGAAACTGGAGTTTTCATAAACTCATAAATGAGCATAGCTCTCTGTGACTTGTAAAATCGAGTTTCCAAATAACTTTGAAAACTTAGAGAACTCTCTGTGATGGCCAAACTCGAGTTTCTAAATGGAAACTGGAGTTTTGTTCTCTTTACAAAATATTGAAGTGTCTCTGTAAGGTACAAACTCGAGTTTCCAAAACCCAAACTCGAGTTTGCCTTGAAGCGAAAACTTGGAGTGCTCTCTGTATGATACAAACTCGAGTTTTCTTATCTTGTGAAAATTGAGCTACTCCCTGTCAAGCCAAAACTCGAGTTTGCAAAATCAAAACTTGAGTTTTGTCTTAGACAATAAGTTTTCAACTTACCAAAGACAAAACTTCATTTTGAGTTTACAATTGTCAGTTATCATCAAAACCCATAGAGAACTAACAATTTTGGCTTGAAGCTTCAATCTCCCATTGAATCTAGCTCCGTCAAGCCTCTCTAGTGCCTCTTTTCCCCTTATGTTAAGTTTTCCGGTTCAAAACTTCAAATAAGCACATTATGAGGTTTACATACTAGATTCAGCAATAGTACTAACACCATGGTGCAATTGCACTAGTTGATGTCTTCCTGGACCTAGTTTACCTACTAAGCAAAGTGCGTATCAAGAGAGCTAAGCAGACCTAGACCGTTCATATCTAAGTTTTTTTTTAAAGGGTGATGTTTCAAATAAAAAATCATTTTTTGAACATGATTTTTATTGAACATGATTTTTAAGAAATTATTTTTATTGTAGATTCTATATTCATTAAAATATTTTTCAAGGTTTTAAAACCCGGACCGGTCACTGAACCGGTGGGGGTAGTGGATTAAGGGTTAGTGGGTCAGACCGGAGTCAGACCGGTATTAATTAAAAATATATAATTTAATTAAAATAGAAAAAATATTTATATTTTAGTAATAAAAAAATATATATAGTGAAAATATGAAAGAATATGATGTGATTATTAAAGGATGTGAAATATTATATATTTTTTTTTATTTGAAAAAAGAGATCATAGGGGCTACCTGCAAAACGATATGACATATCACAGGAAGTGAACATTGGGAAGCAACGTGACCTGTCTCTTTAATCTTTATCTTCTGCTGCTTTTAATTATTGTACTTTCTTTTACTTTAAAAAAAAAAGGACAAGTAAAAGTTGTGAAAGGCCAAAGCGGTAAACTCACTCTTCTATTCATCTTTTTCTCTTATTCTCAGTGAAGCGCCTCTCTATCTCTCTGTCTTTAGTCTTTACCAACCCGTAGAAAAAGCATTACTCTCTCTTCCCATGGCTCTTCCACCGGCGCTCCACCATCCGTCGTCATTCTTTTAATCTACATCGCCGGCGTCTTTCTTACTGGTGGAGAGCCACAACATTGAGAAGCACTTCAAATCTCTCTATCTTCCCTCCTTCTCCTTCTCGTTCTATTTCTGAGCCACAGAGAAGGTGAAGGCTGAACGTTGCCCCTCCTTCAACCCCCACAGCTCGCCAGCGTCTTTTGCAGAGGCTCGATATATATTTTTTTTTTAACAAACGAACTGTGACTCGCTCAACTCGGCCGGGTCCGGCCGAGTCAGGCACCGATCAACTCGGAACCCCGGTCTCTCCCTTGACTCGGACCGGTTTTCCGGCCGGTTCGCCGGTTTCCGGTCCGAACCGGCCGGTCCGGTCCGGTCCGGGTTTCAGAACCTTGATATTTTTTAAAAAAATATATAGGATATTAAAAAATCAGATATTTATTGTCTAGATCATATATGACAACCCACATCTGCTTAGCTCTCCCTGCTAAGAAAATTTGCTTAGAAATGAAATTAATTCCATACCTTACTTTACTATATCATCAAAAAACCTTCTTTTAACATTATTTTCTCCATCCTCAAAATGCTTATCCATGCCTCATGAAATCAAAAAAATACCAATGAATTCCAAACTGACGAGTAGGGTTGGATATACAGTTTTTGTAAAGGCGAAAAGTGCCAGTCTGCCAGGTCTGGTTCGTCTGAATGTTTTTTTCCAAACTGATTTTCATCTAGTCCAGGTGATAGCATACAAGGAAGTGTTCAATAGAGGTTAAAAAACCCAAAAAGCACTTGCCACTTAGATACCCAACAAGCCCTCCAAAATGTTCCAGGAAATTGTGGAGGCATGATCACTCAAATTGTTCTAAAATATCAAGACTTGAGAATGCTTAACATGGAGGTAAATATGGATTATATTTTTGCTTGGATAATAACATGGACAATTACAGATGTGAAGCTTGGTGTAAAAAATGATTCGGCACCCCCAAAGCCACCAAACACTACAAAAAAAACTGTTTTTTGCGGCGGAAAAATTCCCTCGCAAAAATGCTATTTTCCGTCGCAAAACTAGTTTGCGGCGGATAAAGGTCCGTCGCAAAAATGGCCCTCACAAATCACTTTTGCGAGGGAAAATTTTCCGTCGCAAAATAGTGGATTTTGCGAGGGAAAACGTTTCCCTCGCAAAATAATCAAATTTGCGAGGGGAAATGTTTCCCTTGCAAAATTCTTCTGAATTTTGCGAGGAAAAATTGTCCCTCGCAAATTGCATGATTTTGCGAGGGAGAAGACTTCCATCACAAAATCCACAATTTGCGAGGGAAAACATTTTCCCTCGCAAAATTCCAATTTATTTAAAAAAATATAAAAAATAAGAAAATAAGAAAATAATTACAAAAAAATATATTAAAAATTAGAAAATAAAAAGACTTGTACATATCATAAAAATAAGTTTTAACAATCATAAGAGCTTACATAGTAAAAACAAAATACTACAAATGATAATGTTGCGTCCAAAATGAACTAAAAAAAGATCTAAACAGCAGCAGCCTGGTTATCATCATCACCAGTATCGTCATGACTGTAGTTACAAAAAAAAATACAAGTTCGTTGTGAAAGATTGTTAGGAATGTAATTGAAATATTATAAAAATATTGTATAACAATTTGACATAAAATTATAGGAATGTAATTGTGAAACGAACTTACCATATGCTTCTTTCTTTCACATTACTTTTTGATGACAACATGCACAAAGAGAATGAAATCAGGTTCCAACCCAGAAACATGGAGTGAAAATGCTTAGTTATTAAAGGAGGAAATAGAAAGAAACAATAACATTTGTATATGTGTAAATACATAAAAAATGCAGATTTAAAGAGAAATAAGAATGCAGATATCTTACTTGCAAAAGGATCTGCGTCATGCACCAGCGAAAACCAGACATAACAGCAGCAAGCATAACTAGTATGAATCCCCAAATTTCGAACTCTGTATCTTTGGCAACTACAGTGCACCGAAACAAAGCTCAAGATTGAAGCTACAAATTTTCAATTGGTAAATTTCATTTCAAAATGAAGAATCAAGAGGGCTGGGCATAGTGGTGGTTTGCAAGGGTATAATTAACATTTAAAAAAATAAAAGTTCATAACCAATATAAATGAATCATGGACAACAATTATTCTGTTCTGCATTCTTCCTGAGGGAACTGGGAAAACTCTCCCTTTCAATAACCAATGAACTTGTATGCAGCCATAACTGAACTGAAGCTCTGAGTTTTCCTTTGAAATTCAATGCCTATTGAATTGTGAAAATAAGAGTGAAAGTGAGAGGGTACTTCTATACCTGTCATTAGTATCCCAACAGAGATAATTGTCATGATGCCCGATAGTTTAAAGCTTGGCGCCTCCAACCTTGCGATCAATATTTTCAATTAAATGGTAGAAATCATGTGACAAACAGTAATAGAAACATTTCATCCACACAATGTAAAAGAGCATATGGGAATGTTGAAAACATTTATACAATAAGCATGGCATGTTCTGTAATCTATACCAAGCAGCAGAAGAAACTTTTTAAATATTATTAAAAATGAATTAGAATGTCGTTTCCACTTGCAACAAAAAAGAAAGGAGAACAGTTTATATTTTATGAGACTATAAAACATAATAGACATCTTGTAGAGCATAGCAATATCGAACAAAACAATTTGTTCAGGAATATTGGAGATAACATGTTAGAACGTTGGAATTGTCAAAACCCACCATAGAACACAAGATGTCATTGTAAAACTAACTTGAATTTCATGTCATCACATGACATTGGGTGAGATTATATTATTGCTATGGCATTTGAACAAAGCAGTGTCTTTTTCACCTTTGGGTATACGATCTATCAATTATTTGAGCTCGTCAATCCATCGTACCAGTAAAAAGAAAAATAATATATCCATCTCATAATGGACAGTAAAAACAGTACTACAAATCAAACAAACTTATCATTGCAAAATACACTCTTTAATCCCTCCGCAGATTTGTAAGAGGTTCCTTTTAAGAAAACACTGGCAAAGAAGCAAAAGGAGTCATTGAAAGTATAGTTTGCCTAAGCAGCAGCAAGGGCAAATGAAGCACCCAAAAAAAACGACCATTAGGAAACACCCAAATAAATGAAGAAACGAACAGCAAAAGCAAGTTGTCTCCTCAATCTTCCAACATTTTCAAAAGTTAATTAACAAGAACTTCCCAAAACTCAAAGCACACATATGAGATCTACCAAATATTCAAGGAGAGGAGAGGCTCTCATACCTGACTGTCGACGAATTGAGGAGGAGATAAGGAGAGGCGGCTGGATTTGGAAGAGCGGAATAGGACGGAGGCGGAGGGAGGAGACGCCGAGACGGAGTGGAGAGCATGTCGACAATGAAGCCTGAAGACGAAGACACAAGAAGCCGAAGAGTAAAGTAGTAAACCTAATTCCTGTGATTTATTTTAAAAAGAAAAAAAAAACAAAAATCCGACTTTTTGCGAGGGAAACCTATTTTCCCTCGCAAAAGTAAGTAACTTTGCGAGGGAAATAACATCCCCTCACAAATTGGTTATTTTTGCGAGGGAATATTATTTTCCCTCGCAAACATTGCGAGGGAAACTTATTTCCCTCGCAAAATGGGGGAGCATTGGCGGGAAAATGGGCGCCAATTTCCTGCCATTTTGCGAGGGAAGTACTTTTCCCTCGCAAAATTGTGATTTTGCGAGGGAACTTTCTGTTCCCTCGCAAAATGGGGAAATTGGCAGAAAGCTGGGCACCAATTTCCCCCATTTTGCGAGGGAAAGTTAATTTCCCTGGCAAAAGGGTCATTTTTGCGAGGGAAAGTTAATGTCCCTCGTAAAAATGACCTTTTTGCGAGGGACAACAGTTTCTCTCGCAAAATGGGGGAAACTGGCGGAAAATTGGGCGCCAATTTCCCCCCATTTTACGAGGGAAGATTGGTTCCCTCGCAAAATGGTGATTTTTGTAAGGGAAATTAACTTTCCCTCGCAAAAATCACCATTTTGCGAGGGACAATTTGTTCCATCGCAAATTTTGGTAAATTTGCGAGGGAAATTCGCAAATTCCGTCGCAAATATGACATTTTCTAGTAGTAAAAAGGAAGTGCTTTAGAAATATTTTCATTCATTTTGAAAAGTAGTTTTAGTAGTTTGGAAACAAAATTCATCGTCCCATTTAATTTCCAATTTTGATAGATTAGTTGACGTAGGGAAACTTAGTTAATTAGGCTCCAGTACAAAGAGACGGACTTAGGTTGGCATTGCACTGCTGCGTTCTAATCTAGTTTTAATTTGACCCTAAGGTACATGTGGATCACTTATTTAATACTACCTCTGGTCCTAATTATAGGATATATTTAACCGATTTTGAAGGATTAAGGATAAGAGTGAAATTAGTTAATTTTACTCATTTTCCTAAAATACCCTTATATAAATTTTGCACTTCAATTACTTTGTTGATTTCACATAATCCATCATTCATATATATCTGAATTGTGCTTTATATTATAAATAAACGATTTACGTTTCGACTTAAACTTCATAATTTCATATATCACCGTCCTATGACGTATTCCATAATTCATGTATCAATTCAGAATTGTTAGTTCTCCAGTTAAATATCTTCAATATTTTGAATGTTCGTTTGATTCTTGCTCGAGCCTTGTTTCTTGTAACTCGAGTCTAAGCGCAGACTCGAGCCAAGGATATTGCTACCTCGAGTCAGACAGTGTTGTGTTAATCTTCTCTATCCTTTGAACGATGGATTGACTCGAGCCAGTGTCCATTTGACTCGAGCCAATATGTCTCTGTTTTTGAAATTCTATAACGACATTCTTTGAATCTCTAAGTATGTTTCAGATTCTTCATATCATCTATCATTATTGTCCTTAACTGCATTTAATCAGTATGGTAATAAGTTTCAGAAGATTAGAATGTGGATTAACATTGTTCTTGGATAAAGCAATTCGATGTGTCAGAGAGCATTTAATGCTCTTACCTATTCGAGACACTAAACCAACAGACATACCTTTGTGCATTCGAAAGACGTTTTAGGCAAGACTACTTCATTCCTTTTGCTGTGCACTTCAACGGTCATAATCGCAAAAACAAAAAGAATTAAAGAACATTTATGACGGCGATATACAAACCTTTCGCGCTTTATCTCCAATGGAATTCTGAAGAGTCTCAACAGAATTATTTCAAGCTTCAACGGTCATAAATGCTATCAACCATAAATACCAGAAGCTTTAAATTTACCAACCACCGAAACGCTGTGCAATCAATTCAACTCAACTACAATTTACTGTTTCATTAATTAATATATTCAGATATCATTTTTGTGTACTTCAGTGTTCATCATTTTATTTGCTCTGTGAGAGAGTCAAACACTTATCATTTTATTGTTCATCAATCAAATCTTAAGGTTGTGGAACCTTAAGTGTGGGTGTACAATTACAGCTTGTAAGGGGGAGTGAGTCCTAGTGAGAGGATCATCCTGAGTACGAAGTGTGTAATTGTAACTGTGTTTTTTAGTTAGTGAAAAAATCTCAAGGTGCTTGGGGATTGGACGTAGGTCGTGGAATTAGACCGAAACAGTATAATATCGCTGTGTTTAGTTTCTCTCTTTATCTATCTGTTTGTGTGTTTTTAAGGCTCTAGCAAAAAAGTTTTTATAATCACCTATTCACCCCCCTCTATGTGATATTCCACCTTCAAGAACCATCACTACTAAAATTGTTTTTTTTTTTATATTGCCCGCCTCGATTAAATTAACCTTACGGCTCTTCAACGTTTAACAGAGAATTTGAGTAAGAAAAGAAAAGAAAATCTCTCACTTGATAGAATATAAGCGTGTTATTAAATTCATTATTGCGGTACCAATAGGGGTTGACACAAGCGGTAAGCGGCTTGTGTCGCTTAAGCATGGTATAAAGTTTGAGCCTTGTGAATGTTGAAAAGCCCCATTGGGAGACTCTCCCATACCATAGCCAGATACGCGACGCAGGTCGGATCCGGATTAGTCAGGATGAAGCTTTGGATATCGGATGGGCAACAACAAAAAATATTGTAGAGGAAGTATTAGTAGGGGTAATATGAGAAAAATGTGAAAAAGTTTCTCAAAATTATTTTATTAAAAAAATAGTAAAATTGAGGTGTATGTAGTATTAATGAGTTGCAAGCGTTACTTATTTTATAGAATATATAGGTGCATTATTAAATTATTATTATGCTTAATTATTATTGAGAAAGTGTCAATAAAGGTATTTTAGGAAGAAATTGATAAAAATTAGAATGTTGTCCTGTAATTAGAACAAAACATAACTCCTAAATGTTGTTCTATAATTAAGACCTAGAAGAGGTAATAATACATTGTGGATGTAGAAAAAAAAAATGCAAAAACCTCTTTCAATATTAAACTTGAGTGTGCTTACATCTAATTTGATAATGTATAAATATTGCCCCGTTGTATACCCAGCATTATTACTCCCCATGTAGCAATAATCAACTATTATCAACCGTGCTAAAGACTAAGTTCATTTTAAATTATACTTTTGGACCCTTTCCGCAGCCAATGGCTTTACGTACAACCATTTTGAAGAGATCGATGAATCAGCTTTCTCGTCCTCCATCCACTATTAAAGGTCTTCTTTGGATTCAACTGGCAAAGAGGTCGGACACTCTCACCTAAGAGAGGGGATTCGATCCTGAAGTTGATCAAGGCACTGGGGGGTATCCTAACTCTTGGGAGCTGTAATAGCCTAAAAATCCTTGTCAATAATTAGTGGATGATTAAATCTTCATTTATTAGAGATTAATCAAGAGGCATAATTAAAGATGTTAAAATGAGAAAGTACTTGGGAAGGTATTTGGAAAGTATTACAAGGGAGAGTATTTGGGAAAGTATGTGGAAAGTATTTAGAAAGTATTGGTGTGTGAGGTGTAGATATTTTGAAAATAATATCATGATATTTTAGAGGGTTGCCGACATGGTTGAGTGTGTGAGTGGGTTTGTGTGCGAAAGTATTGTGAAAGTATTTGAGAAGTATTTCGAAAGTATTAAGTAAGGTTGTTGATATTTTAGAAGAAGAGGAATATTCTATGGAATATTCTGTGAAAAAGCAAACAGGATAAATGAGAACCAATAGAAAATAAATCCTAACTCAAAATCCATGAATTAGGTGGAAGACAACTGGACATATTATGAATCAATGGATTTTTGTGCCAAAGTTGAGGTTACCTGAAGTCATTTCCGTAACCGACGACGTTTATCCGAAAATGTTCGGCAGGCAACGGAATACCCTGAATGGAATCAAAAATTTAGTTAACCAAGATATTTCCAAAGAGGAAGAATATACCTTCAGGGCTATGTTGCCAGATTTCTAAGATTCCTTAAAATTACGCGATTAGAACACCGAACAGGGAACTTTATCGGTAAAAACTCATAAAGCACATGGGTGACATCAAGAGGATGATGTCATTTTGGAGAAGAATGAGGTAAGGAGGTGGATTGGATGGTTGAGATCAAGACTTCTTCACTAAGTCTTGATCCAATGGTTCAAGATTAAAAGAGAAGGTTTGAAAGATTACCAAAATGCCCTCACTTTTCTTCTATAAATAGGCAAGAGCTCCATGCATAATCCTCACACCAATCCCTCTTGTCTATTTCAAAATCTTGGAGCAAAGAAGGAAGAGAGAGCTCTTGAGAAAGTTGTAGCGAAGTTCTTCAAGGGATATCCCTGGTTACGTTCTGACCTACTGTCATACCGTATTCCGCCAGAAGTACCGTTTACCGTCAACAAAGGTACATTCGCGTACTAGTAACACTAACTCTGATGGTTATTGTATGCATATATGTATTCCCTCCGTCATGCTGTATTTTACATGTGACTGTACTATTGTCTGTCATCCGATTGTACTACTGTCTGTCATCCGATTGTACTATTGTTTGTCATCCGACTGTACTATTGTCTGTACTCCGACTGTACTATTGTCTGTCATCCGACTGTATGATTATCTGTTATCCGACTGTATTATTGTCCGTTGTGCCTTAAATTTACTCCGACTGTATTGTTATTGCCGTGCATATCTGATCATGTACATTTCTCATTGTGCCTTAACCTTACTCCGAATGTATTGTTATTGCTATACATATCTGATATGTATACCTTATGTCTGACCGTAGTAAATGTACCCTATGTCTGATCGTAGTAAATGTTGCCAAAAGTCTATGAATGTCTGTCGTACATGTATGTTGTATATAAACATGAGGTTAACCGTTACCTGGGGTTCGATGCATGGACCTCAGCTCTTAACTTAGCTTCATGGTCAGAAGGACCAAAGACCGAGGATAGAGGCAAGCAGGCCACATAGAAGACCCGGCTGAAGACTTCTTTCTGTTATATAGTACTTTTGAAACACTCTTGTACCGCTATTTAAACAGCAAGACATGTTACCATGGGTATTTTAATATATATCAGTTACTCAATCGCTCCGGTGCTCTACTCTGATGATTTTGAAATGATGTTTTGATGAAAAAAATTTATACTGCTTGTGAAAATGGGATGTTACAGGTGCCTAGGTAAATGCCTGAGGATAATATACGGCTCTCCCTGCCCAACATTGGTATCACCTAGGAGGAAGGAAGACTTCGCCCCGCCCTTAGATTGTGGGTGAGTCCAACCCCTTTCCTAAAATTTTTATATAAAAAAAGGGTCTGGTACACGAATTTGGTGGGAAGGAAAAGGAAGATTAGTAAGTTCAATTGTTTGATATGCTTTTTGTGTCAAATCTTCCTGAAACTCTAGTTCCCAGGCCTACCAATATTCCCTTATATGTGAGAAGATAAGATCCCATCAAAATTGGTGGGATCTCAAGTTCTCACGTGAACAGTGATACTTTTGGACATATTTACCCATGAAAAAATATTTTTTCTATAATGTAAGAAGATAGGATTAAATTCAAATTTATGCGATACGTTCAAACTTATGTAATAAATTTGAATTTTTTGTGATAAGTTTGAACTTGGCAGGAAATGTTTTTAGATAAAATTCAAACTTGACGAGAGAATATTTTAGATAAATTTGAACTTGATAAAAAGATTTTTTTTTGAAATACATTTTAGCAAAAAAATTATTTTCCCTTTTCATTTTGAATTAATTACTTTTAAGGGTAAAATAAGTATTTCATGATTCTTTACTGACTACTACCCCTTCATTTTCTTCCTAATAAACAAATCATCTTCCCTTCCCTTCATTTTCTTTCTTAAATCTTCCTCATACCAAATGGGGCCTAAGTTTATAAACTAATTTCTTTCTGAATTGGAGGATTCTTTTTATTCATTCCTTCGTGAATGTGTTTTATTATATATGGTAGAGCTTCATGCAACGAACCAACTTCTTGTTATGACTTGATGGAACAACCACCTAATATTCACCAAATATGCAGAGAACTCGCAAATTATGGAACAGTTTGTGAACTATCCCGAATTTTATATACTAGTGAAATAAGTTAAACTGACAAAAAAAATCAAACGGAAAAAAAAAAATCATTGAAATTATTTAGTATCCCATAAATATTGAGGAAAGATTATAAAACTATTTGGAGATTTAGAAAAATTATGAAGAGGTTTAGCCCCCCAAAAATGACTTATATATGAATTAAGAGCTATTTTCCTGAAAGCTTCAAGCAAAATAGGTAGAGGATGATTTTTAACCCAATAATTTTAGAAAAATTATTTTATGGGCTAAACATGCTAATTGAGAAAAAAATCTTTATAAAGTATTATCCCAAGCTTAAAAAAAAAGATTTGGGTCAAGTTTAAGCCTGAAATATGAAGCCGAAATGTTCAATATCAAACCAAGAAGATGGGCTTTAGTTTTTAAAGGTGTTTACCCCGTAAAATGCACAAAGAGAAGGTTTATTGAAAAGCTTAAGTGGAGCCAAAAAATAAATAAATAAATTATATTAAACCAGCAGCGACCCCTTCACCCCTCATTTTGCGATCTGAAACAGAAAAGAGAGTGAGGGAGAGTTGGAGTCCGAGAAAGAGGAAAAGGAAGAAGAGCGAAGAGGAAGAAGGAGAAGAAGAGAAGGTCGAAACTCACACAAGCTTAGACTTGAGTTAAGATAAGTCTCCTAAACACCATCTCAATATTATTTCTCGAATTTGTGGCGTCTTGGGGGAAAAGATGATGCTAGAAATCTGGTTCTAGTAAGTGGTGAATGCCGACACAGGTGAAATAATCATAGAAGGATATGGATTAAAGATTACCTGATGATATATAGTGTTGCATGTGATTTAATGTCATTATCTGATGCTGTGAAAATTGTTGGGGGAGTTATTTGAATCTGGAATTTAGTTTCAGGGGGCTGCTGTCCGACTAATTAATCTGATAATATTTGTGAAAAATTGTTTGAATGCTAAGGTGGATAGGTTATGAAGAGGGGGTAGTGATCTTTTTGTTACTTCTATTCGGTTTTGGGAGCTCAAACTTGTAGGCGAAACTGTGTTGCTCCACTATTTGATGCTTTGAGTTGTTAAATCAATCTCTAAATTATTAGAATATGTGTCTAAGGGCTCCAATATGATGGTTGGGATGATAATTATGAATCTGGAAAATTTCCAGATTGAAATGGAATGTTGTTCCACAATCTTAAAGGGGTTAGAGTGTTTATAAGCCAATGAAATGGTATGGTTTGAACATAGGTGGACCCACCTATTAGACAAGGGGGGCCCCTTGAATTTGGAGATTTTTTTAAAAAAAATTTAATACATGTTTGAATGATTGTCCACTCTTAAATTAAGTGCCTATCCTTAATACATCAAAACTGCACTTCGTAATCGGATGGGGATGGATGATTGAATGATTGTTTAGTATCTTATATTGAAAAAGATGTATTTGATAACATTGATAATAAATGTTATTACGATGGAATTCCAAAAAATAAGGCCTAGAATAATGATATTGTAATTATTTTTATTATAATATACTTTTGTTATTAAAATATATGTACTTGAACTTATTGAATGCTCACCCTTCATTGTAATTTATGTAGCTGCATTTCTAACAGCACTTAGCCTTACTTTTCTAAATGACAAGTTTGTAAAATAATTACCTCTTTTATTACATCATTAGTATTCACTTGATTTGATGAATATTTTTTTGATATCTTTTTCTTTTCTTGTTTATATTTTTATTTTTATTTTTTAATGCATTTAAAACTTTCCTTAAAAAAAATTTGGAGGTACTGCCCCCGTACCCCCCAATCCCTCCACCACTAATGCCCCTTCAATAATTTTCTGGAACTACCCCTAGGTTTAAATAATGTTTGTGAAGAAATGTCGTACTGCTAGAGAATACAAGTTTTAAGAGTATGTTGTAAGAAAGACCCCATTGCCTGAAGCTTCCAAATGCTACATAACTATATTAGATGATGAAAGCATGCATAAAGGCTCCAAAATGATGGTTAAAACAATGTTCTTGAAGTTGGAAAAAGTTTTAGAATGTTTATGGTGGGGCTGTCTGAATTATAGAAGGAATTGAATGAACAAATGCTAATGAAAGGCTAAATGTTAAGAAGCTGAAATCCATTAAGTAAAACGCCTACTTTTTTTAAGGTACCTTAATATGAAATATGTCAATTCATTTTCCAAACCACACTTAAAATATATTTAAAGTCTCCTAATTTATGTTTTGAAGCAAAGACGTCAAACTCATGAAATTTTCTTTTCCTCCCCTGTTTTGGCCAACTTATTTAAGAGAGTTAGAGTAGACTCTGAGCCCGTTTGGAAGTTACTTTTGGAGAATAATTTGTACCATTTACGAGGTAAAAACAACTTTTAGAGAATAGATTTTAGAAAAAAAATGATAGTGTTTCGATGTTTTTATCATAATAGCATTTGGATGGTCAAATTTACCAAAAAGGACATTAGCTTTTTGTATAATTGCATTTAAAGGATAAAGTTGTATTTTAAATATTATAAACATTATATTCAATAATAAATACCAAATATTACATAAAATTGTTAGAAAAAATAAATTTCTACCATTAGTAAATTATATAACATGATAAAAATTAAATCAAACATATATGTATTAATAAATTGTATAGAAAAAAATATTTTTAACATAAATAAATAAATCCTAATCCTAGTGGTGAGATTGTTGCCGCAACACGGAGCCGGGATTTTAACCAGATTTGGTGTAACCGGGGTCCGCCTTCAAATTTATGCGGAGCCGGGATCTTAACCAGATTTGGTGTAACCGGGGTCCACCTTTAAATTCACGCGGAGCCGGGATCTTAACCAGATTCGGTGTAACCAGGTCTGCCTCCAAAAACTCACACGGAGTCGGGATTTCAACCAGGTTGGGTGTAACCGGGGTCCGCCTTCAAAAAAGTAACATAGAGCCGGGATTTTAACCAGATTTGGTATAACCGGGGTCCGCCTTCAAAAAGTCACACGGAGCCGGCATTTTAACCAGCTTTGGTGTAACCGGGGTCCGCCTTTTTTTTTCTTTTTTGGAGGTGGATTCCTCCTTTTCTGCTTTAGCGAGTAGCAAATTAAATACAGCACCCTTGCACCCAATGATGGTAGGGTACCGATGGCTCAAAGGGAACACATGTGATATGCAGACTTTGAGGAAATATGCAATGAACAATTACATATAAAGAAGCAAGATTTAAAAGAAAAAGGTACCTGACCTCCACAAATAAGATCTTTTACCCCGCAATTTATGCAAAATCTAGAATTGACGATGACGATTGTCAAGCCGAAACAATCCAAGTTGAAGTTGATGCAGTTATATAAAGTGCATATTCTAGAAGGTCAAACAAGGCTAGCTACTGATTGTGCCGAGCAATATCTGTTAACTGATTCCTCCGACTTCAGTAAGTTGGCAACAGCTGGTATAGATTCCATGGTAGCATGTGCTTTAATGATATCTCTATCTTGAAATAATACCACAAACAACAATGCAAAAATCCACATGCTACTATCTTCTTTATAATCAACCTGGGTATATTGCGAGTAACACTTTGATACTTTTATAGTGAGAATGACAATTGCTCCAGCCTCCATTATAGCAATTTTGCATTTTTCATCATGACAAGCAAGAATAGACAATAACAATGTGGCTAAGCTGGCATCTCTTTCTCTGGTTTTCACAACACGCAGAACCTGAGGGAATGCCACGGGAACTTCTTCTAGGAACTTTCTTGCTTCTTCTCCTTCAGCAAGTAACTCCAATGGATGGTTGGAGGAGATTAGATTCGACTCTTTCTCAAAATTGTTAGGATTGTCGCTTGCGCTACGCAGCTGAACCAGGCATTTATCAGGATGTAATAGTGATCCCGGGAGCCCCTCCTTGAGGACTTTATTAGTAGTTGCCACTGAGCATGTGTCAATTGAAAAAGCAGGAAAGCAGTTTTATTTCTTTCAAGATTCTTGGTGCTAAATATTCAATTTAGACGTTGACTTTGTAAGTTGTAACTTTGATGACTGAGAATTCTTCCCTTGAATCTCCAGATTTTTACATAAAAAACAAATCCACACCACTGAATATAGCGGGATGGTTTGTGCATGCGACAAGAATGAGAATCAGGAAAAATTTCCCAAACCCAATTCAACTCCTTTTTGTCTTTATTGGAAGAGACAAATTTAACCTCCTCATACTCGGCAAAAATTATGATAAGAGATAAAGCACGATTATAGTTCATAAGAATCCATTCAACGAAATTTCCCAGTCACAAAGGTAAATGACTTATGCGCAACCAAATTTCTTGATAAAGCAAGATTTAATTAGATATCTAAACGTCTTCGGGATGGGATAAGAAGAAAATTCAATCCCAATGCATGAATAATGTTGACAAGTGAAAAGTTCAAATAAAAAGAGGCAAAGTTTGGATTTAAACTTATCTCTTCAGTACTTTCACCGAACGACATCAACGGCTGCCACTCATGAACGATTGTCTTTCTCGATTTTCGCCTCAGAACAAAATTTCTTCAGGGTCTTGAAGAATCCACAGCTATGAAAATAATGAGCTATAGAGAGGTGAAGAATAGCCCTCTCTTCCACCGTTGATCGATCTCGGCTCTCACCTCGGTTAGAAATTTATATCTCGGCATCTCAGCAATTCGGGATAGCAATCTCGGCACCAATGCTCTATACACCGGGTTCAGCTATCTCGGCTCCGATGCTCTTCATTCGAAAATTTTGTCGGCGCTGAGGGGGCTTTAACTTCCATGCTTGGAACGGAAAATCATCTTCCATCCGAGATTAATAAGGATTTTGAAAATAGTAGAGAATGAATGCAGGAGGGAGCTATGCATTGATACGGTGATTTGGTGATGATGTTAAAGATTTTGGATGTTAGGGTTTTGCTTCTACAGAGAGCCAAACCTCTCCGTCAACCAAATCGATTGAAACTCCAATTCGAAAAAACCTCCGTTCAAACATCCGACAGCTGCTCCTCCTGTTGACCATCTTCGGTCACGGGAATCAAAAATTTATCGAGTCCCCACGGACGGCGCCACTGTTCTGGCGTAGAACCAGGACCCTAGCCCTAGGGGGCTAGTATGTTGATATTGGTTAGGACTTGACCTAGGAGCGATTCCTAGGGCCTACGTACCCTGAAGAGGGATCAAAGTCCACGTAGTTCGAGGATTAGTGGAGGCGTTTAGCCAAGGGGGTGGTGTGTGTGCTCTGTGTGCAGAATATGCAAATGAGAGAGAGCGTAGAAGAAGATGTGTACCTTTAGGGTTTAACTCTTATTTATAGAGTGTACCTTAGGGTTAGATCTCCGCATCAGGTGTGTCCATGAATCTCGGTAACCTCCTTATTGAATAGGTCTTGCGGTTTGGATCTGTGGGTCGGTTGAGATCCTTGCGCGGACTGCCCCCTAATGGGCCGGTTATCTAATGGGCCTAGATTTAGGTCCATAACATATATATATATATATATATATATATATATATATATATATATATATATATATATATATATATATATATATATATATATATATATATATATTTCTTTATTTTAAAAATAGGGTTAGATTTCTTCACTTAACGATGATCGAAATTATAGGCTACATACTTAGAAATAGCTATTAATTTGGGATATATATATATAAAATATGTAAATTTAAAGATTACATGACTGATTGACTGGTGTGATTTCAATCAACATATCTATAAAAAAAATATATCAATATCATTTAAATCACGCATTAAATTTAATCAATAAGCAAAAAAATTGTGCTACTTATTGTTAGAATAAAAGCCTTTAAGATTACATGATTGTTGTGATTTTATCTCATATTAATAGCTATTTACTAGTATATAGCCTAGAATTTCGATAGTTATATTAAGAGAAGTTAAACAAACGACTGTTTGTAAAACAAACAGTAGTTGACACGCATTAAGAAAAAAGTCGAGCCTCCCTCACGCCACTTTATTTATTTATTTATTTTAGTTACAACGACTGGTTTTTCAAAACCAGTCGTTGAAACTCAAATTTTTCGGATATTTCAATTTCAATCTCGCGCCTTCGACATTTTGTTGTTCCCTCTCTTCTATAAAAATATAAAATTTTCTCTTTAAAACCCAATAGTATGCAGAACGTCTTCCTCAAATCCATCATCCTAAACGCAGATAAGAGTCTTGAGACCCACTCATCTCCTTCGCCGCACCCAACGACCCCATCCTTGCCGCCAACGAGATTCGCTATAGCGGCGTTAGCGACTCCGACTCGTCCTCTGTCGTGAACTACGAGCATGCTCCACAGCCTCCAGATCTGTCGTTTGCCATCGGTTGCAGATCTGGGTTGCAGATCTGCGTCTCTCTCTCTCCTCCTCACTAAACAATATGTCGACCAACGATCCCGAGCATCGTGAAGAGGAGGAAGCCCCCCAGTAGGTGATGATGAGAATACCAGAGCTCTATTTCCTAGTGCTTTCTTTTGTTGAAATTCTGAATGGATAGCTCTATTGTAGCGTTTTTCTGCTCTATTTCTTGGTGCTTTCTTTTGTCTGTAAATAGTTCTTTTATTTGTCTTCGCTTCATTCAGTTAAGACTTGAGAGGTTTTATTTTTCTTCTTATTTTTGTGCTTTGCTGGACATGAAATGCTCTATTTCTTGCGTCGAATATTGAATGGTGCTACTTATCGTTTATTTTCAATCCATTCTTTTTTCTCACAAGGCTTTAGCTTGTTCCAATTGCACCTTATATTGTGTTTTAGATGGTTTTATGGACTGCCTAGCATGCGTGCGTACTGTAAATTTATGGATATATAACGACGGTTATTTAAATAATAGTCGTTGAAATTCAACAACTGTTTTTTAAAAACAGTCGTTGAAATTCAACGACTGTTTTTTAAAAACAGTCGTTGTAAGTCATAAACTTTCAACGACTCTTGTTTACACGACCGTTAAAAACAGTCGTCTAAGGGTCTTAAAAACAGACTTTAAAAGTGTTTTTTTGTAGTAGTGCAAAAGTCCAAAAAATAATTTGTATGAATAATTAACAAATTATCATCATTTTACTCTTAATATCAAAAGTCCAAGAAATCATGACAAACCTCATATGTTTTTTTTTAAAAAAATTAATATAATATAAAATTTAATATAATATTTTAAAAATGTTATATAATCGTAAATTTTTTTAATTAGTTAATAAGTATGTATTTGGCCTCCCAAACATTTTCTCCAAGATCCGCCACTGCTCACCACTATTATATGTTGCTATTGATACTTCTCTCTTTACAACATCCATACATCCATTTAATATTAATTATTAATTCCTTATTCCCTTCATAAAACATGTAATCACTGTATTAAATGAGTTCAATGTTACTTTTGCTAATATTTTAAGTATTTGCAAGTATAAGTCTCACTTATCTTCTATATAGATAGTTAAAACACATTACAATTCAAGTTTACTCTACAACAATTACGTGGGGCTCCTCTTAAGTACTCTCTCTAATTCTTATTATAAGGTATTAACTAATAATTCTCACAAGTTAATAAAAACCGTTAAAAGCATTAAATTTGTCCTAAATTTATATTTAAGCAATTTTCAATACTACCCATATTAATTACACTAAACTTTAATATCATATTAATTATTATTCTCTCCACTATCCTTATTAAATTAAATATGGGCATACATTAAAAAATATTTAATACCTTTTGGAAACAAACAAGTGCCTTATAAAAAAAAAAAAAACCAAGAACATTAATTGTTAGTTGATGTTTTATAATAAGAACCAGAGGAAGTAATCAACATCCATTCTTATTGCAAATTAAAACATAATCCGGTCCTTGCAAATGAGAGTACTGTGCAAAAGAAGGATAGGTTAATTTTTGTTAGTCCTCCCCAGTTTATTGCTGATTGTTTGTACAGAGACAGGATGGGTTGTGTATACCCACGCTCAATTAGGTTCGTTAATGAATAAGGGCTGAGGCCCCGTTTTTCACCAAAAAAAAAAAAAAAAAAAAACATAATCCGGTCCCATATTACACTACCATATGTGGTCCAATTAAAAGATTGTTTTGTCAAGACGGTCTAATACACAAATCTGTACTCAATGATAGCCAACCATCAAGTAGAGAATAATAAGCAAAATTAAATTATACACAAATAAAAACAGTGACTACAAGCTCTAATCCATATGTAGGTCCATAAAAAGAAAACTAGCCACACAAGAATAATTAAAAACTTAAATTCATCAAAATAGAGAGAAAGGAGAGTAGAAATAGCTAGTCGGTGTGATTTTGGCTTAAAGCTTCAATCTCCCATTAAATCTAGCTTCGTCAAGCTCTCTAGTGCCTCTTTTCCCTTATGTTGAGTTTTCCGGTTCAAAACTTCAAATACGCGCATTATTAGTTTTACAAACTAGGTTCAGGCAATAGTACTAACACCATGGTGCAATGGCACTAGTTGATATCTTCCTAAACCGAGTTTACCTACTAAGTAAAGTGCTTATCAAGGAGAGTTAAGCAGATGTAGACCATCCAGATCTAAGTTTTTTGAAAAGGGTGATTTTTCAAATAAAAATCATTTTTGAACATATAATAATTAAGAAATCATCTTTATTTTATATTACATATCTATTTTTTTTAAAAATAATATAGGCTTTTAAAAAATCAGAGCTTGACTGTCTAGATCATATATGATGGTCTAGATCTACCTAGCTCTCCCTGCTAAGAAAATTTACTTTGAAAGCAAACTAATTCCATATCTTCCTTGAATATCAACCTTCTTTTAACATTATTTTCTCCATCCTCAAAATGCTTACCAATGAATTCCAAACTGACGAGTAGGGTTGGACATACAGTTTTTGTAAAGGCGAGAATTGCCAGCCTGCTAGGTCTGGTTCATCTGATTTTTTTTTCCAAACTGATTTTCATCTAGACTAGATGATAGCGTACCAGGAAGTGTTCAATAGAGATTATAAAACCCAAAAAGCACTCGTCCACTTAGATACCCAACAAGCCCTCCAAAATGTTCCAGGAAATTGTGGAGGCATGATCACTCAAATTGTTCTAAAATATCAAGACTTGAGAATTCTTACATGGAGGTAAATATGGATGTTTGCTTGGATAATATAACATGGGCAATTACAAATGTGAAGCTTGGTGTAATAAATGATTCGGCACCCCCAAAGTCACCAAAAGGAAGTGCTTTAGAAATGTTTCCATTCATTTTGCAAAGTAGTTTTAGTAGTTGAAAACAAAATTCATCTTCCCATTTAATTAGCAATTTTGATAGATTAGCTGACGTAGGACTTAGTTAATTAGGCTCCTGTACAAATAGACCGACTTAGGTTGGCATTGGACTGTGTAATCACGGGTGGAAAAAATGCTTTTAAGACTAGACAAAACAGGTATATTAGGACCGGACTCATGACAGGTCTTGTTCCATGCGGTATTAAAAGTCTCCCTATTAATACCGGACTTGTAAACGGTCTTAAAGAATTTCTTTAAGACCGGACATTTTAAACATCCGGTCTTAAAAGTGTTCAAAATAATAATAATAATAATAACTCAAATGAAACAATCGGTCCCAAATCACCAGATCTGGCAACATTTTGAATGTCCCTCCGTCATCAACGACGAAGAACCAAGAGAAGATTGGAAGCAACAACAACAACAAGAAAAACAAAAAAGATGATTACAAAGTCCAGAAATAAACAAAAATAACAAGAAACAAAAATCATTCACCATGAAAATCGAATTTGAAGTCCAGATCTACAAAAATCACAAGCTTAAAGCAACCAAATCGAGCGGGATCCTCTTGTCGGTGCTAGCAAAGCTTCAAGCAACCAAAATCGAAGTCCGATCGAGCGGGAGCGGTCAATGTAGGAAATAAACAGACTTAAGCATAAGATATCTCGGTTTGATTTCAAACCAGATCTATGTGAAGGCGGCGTGGAAGGACCCATAGATCGAAGAGGAAGGAGCCGCCGTCGTCCCGGAATCCTCAAAGTAGTACGCTTTCGTTGCCGAGGATTGAGTCGACGCCATCGCAAAACCCTCGAAGCATCTCACCGCCAACGTTGCCAAGGATTTGATTGTGCGACTCTTATGATGACTTACGAAGATTGCGAGTAGGTTAGAGGAAGAGGATGACATTCTTACTGAGGATTTGCCCGTGAGGCTCTTGGGACACTCGTTGAATCTATAACTAAGCAAATGTTATATCACCAAGAAGACAAAGCAAACTCACGGACATAACGAGTTTAGCGAATTTAATTTTTTTAACACTTTTAAGACCGGTTTTTGAAACAACCGGTCTTAAAAGTATATTTTAGGACCGGTTGTTTTAAACAACCGGTCTTAAAAGTGTAAAAAAATTGACCAAATGGCAATTTCGTAAATATATAGAACACTTTTAAGACCGTCTGTTTGAAACAACCGGTCTTAAAAGTGTTCTATATAATTTTTACACTTTTAAGACCGTCTGTTTGAAACAACCGGTCTTAAAAGTGTTCTATATAATTTTTTTTTTTTTTTCACTTTTAAGACCGTCTGTTTGAAACAGCCGGTCTTAAAAGTGTTCTATTTATTTAATTAGTTAGCGTGTACGATTATATTGTGCAATTATCTTAATTAAGTTGTTAGAGAGATTTTAGGAATTAAGTTAGCAGATCAATGTTTTTTGAATTTCGTAATTAAATTCCTGATTGTAATCATCTTAATTAAGTTGTTAGAGAGGTTTTAGGAATTAAGTTAGCGAGATCATGATTTTTGAATTTCGTAATTAAATTCTTGATTATAATCATCTTAATTAAGATGTTAGAGAGATTTTAGGAATTAAGTTAGCGAGATCATAGTTTTATGAATTTCGTAATTATATTCCCGATTGTAATCCCTACATTATAGGAACTGCCTAGGTTTATTTACTTATTAGCATCTGTATATAATTCCAATTAAGCGAAGGAATAAATCATCGCATTCTCAGACTTGATCAGCATCTTCTCACAATATTTACGAAATTGCCACCGGTCATACTTTTAAGACCGGATATTTTATAGCCCGGTCTTAAAAGTCTTCTATATATTTACAAAATTGCCACTGGTCATACTTTTAAGACCATATCTTTTATAGTTCGGTTTTAAAAGTGTTCTATATATTTACGAAAGTGCCACCGGTCATATTTTTAAGATCAGATCTCTTATAATCCGGTCCAAAAAGTTCTTTATATTTATGAAACTGCCACCGGTCATACTTTAAGACCTGATTCTCTATAATCCGGTCTAAATGAGACGGTCTTAAAGCCCTTTTTTGCACTAGTGAATACCCTAAAAATCCGTATCATAATTTAATAAATAAAACCTATTGGAAATAGGTGAATATGATGTCTCAAATATTGAAGGGGATTTATCTTAATTTTCTAGGGCAACTTCTATTAAAATTGGAAGAGTTAAAGTGCTAAAAGGCCCTAAATGACCCACATAGACTAGCCTTGCCTTCGGCACCAAATTGTTCGAAGTAACTTTATTAGATCCATGCCTGACAACAGGCTCTGATAATCTTCTTCCGGCTCTTGTCTCGACCGGTGCATTATTACGACTTTGCCCCTTGGTTCCTCTTTATGACTCCATCTACCGGTACCTTCTCTGATATTTCTGATATTCCTGATATTTCTGATCTTTCTGCTTGATCCTCTCCTATACTATTAGTTAAGACTGAGGTCCAATGCCCATTGGACCTCAGGTAACGGTTAACCTCATGTTTATATAAACAGTATATGCACAACATATATTTCTAATATTACAGCAATGATCAAGCCAGTACGTCGTATGATCATTTATTAACAACTACAATAACATGTAAAGTTAATTCCGGTCTACACTCTTCACCCGTGCCATGATGTACGGTCATATCCTCAGCGCTAGGAAAACATAACGGCATTATCATGACTATAACCCGTAAAGTTGTAATTAGTGATCTAAGTAAGATTCCTTAGTCACAGTGCATATCCAGGACAGAGTCCCCGTTCATGGCTTTATGAAAGTATCCACAACATATATAAGCATACTATAAGCATAAGAGTTAAGGTTACAGTACGCCGCGAACGTACCTTCCACCGTGAAATGGCCAAACATCCGGCCTTCGAACTCGACTCGGACTTCCCGGATATCCTAAAGGGTAACCGTATCTATTAACTCATAAACAATATCCTAACAGATATCCTAGTCACAAATGACTATTTTACCCCTGACTTCGCTATCCGACGAAATTTCGCTTTGAGCCGCTACTTTGACTCTAATCTTCCAAAATTTTGCCATATCTCTTTCGCATCATATTTCGAAATAAATACCATATTTAACCATAAAACATGATATCAACAATATATTGGAAGATTAAAGATCAAAATAACATCTAAGCTATGAACTACTAAACAAAAGACTAAAACCTAAAAGCTAAGGACCGAAGAACTTACCCAGAACCTTGCTACTCATTCTCCAGAGCTCCTCCTTCTCACTACCTTCTCTCTAATTTCGAATTGCTCAAGGCAATTTGGTGTGAAATTTTCAAATGGAATGGAGGGATATTTATAGAAAAAGTCTATGGCATTTTTGGTAGTTCTTTTGAACTTTCTCTCCTCCATTTTAAACCATTGGATCTAGGGTTACTTTTCATCTCTCATCCTCACCCTTAATCTCTCCAAAACGTCCTCACCCTCTCTCTCCTCTATCCTCTTCCATTTTTCATAAATGCTCCATGTGCATTATCCCATGTGTTTGTTTGTTATATATTAAATAATTCACCACTTGATGTTCCAATTGGATGTATTTTGTAAATCACAAATATTCCTAGAGATAAAGTTTGAAGTTTATGTAGCCTCTTGAGAAACACTTGAAATAACAAGAATTATGGTTCAATTTGGGGTTTTTACTAGCCTTTTAGTCATTTTAGGATCAACCCCGACGGTTACGGAAATGACTTCGGAGATAACCCACTTCGGGATAAAAATACACTTGTTTATAATAAGTCCTGATGTTAGATACTTAGTTCACATATTTCAAGATACAATTTAATTTTTGTCGGTTCTCATTTATCCTATTTGCTTTTTCATCAAAATATCTCCAACTTCCCTTCTCTTTCCTACAACTTGCCTCACACTCACACACACGTTTTTCTCTCTCTTTCCCTCTTCAAAATTTCGAAATACATGGCCCTTAATTAGCCATGAATGATTCTTCCCACTTGCACAAATATCCCTTGGCTCCATGTGCTCTCATTGGCCAATTTATTTTCACATGGATTAAGGCTTGATTTATTTAGAAACATTAGATTAACTTTATAATATTAAATCTTGGCCCTTGCTTTTTGTTGCAATTGTTGACTTTTCAACCATGATTAGCAAAGCTTAATTAACCCTTAATTGCATTTGTCATTGATGAATAGATTAGTGCTTTAATTAGACAAGCTTAATGTTTCCTTTTTGGCCCTTATATAATTCGAAATTATGGCCCTCTTTGATGAGCCTAATTTGCCTCTAATCACCTTAAAGGATTATGCAACTAATCTCAATTAGTGCAAGTTAAATTATTCATCTATTGTTGCTAATTTTCTTCAATTTGTCTAAGTGTTTACACAACACTTTCTTGTTTATTTTAGCCATAATTAATTATCTACTAATTGTTGACAATTTTCTTTAATTGGATTAATTATTTTCTCACAACTTTTGGGTTTACTTCGGTCATTTATGCATCATGCATTATTTTAAAAAAATCATAGGGCAACTTATGTTCCCCAAAATAATATTGGATTTCTGCCTCTTTAAATTTCAAGGAAAATATACCAATAAATTCCTAAAATTAGAGACAATATGTTTTCCTATTTTAAATAGGTATGAATTGCCAAAATATAAATTTTGGGGTATTACATAAACAATTCAACATGATGTAAGAAAATACATTTCACATAAAACAAGTTGCCATGAAGATAAACAAGCATGGCCCAGGTGATTAAAAATTGCAATGGGGTCCTTAAAGTAAATTTTCCAGAAGAACAATATAAAGATTTAAATGCCCAGAAGTCATAATATGTAAATATAAAATCTCTTGAAAACACCCAAGTGTTATCTCAGCCGGATGGTCTAGAAGGCCCAATTAAGACTCCCACCTAAAAGAATGTGGGTTCGAATCCCACTTTTGACACTTAGAAAATTTTGGTTTTCAAGATACCATTATTTAAATTAATTAAATGCTCATAACCCAGCACATAAGAGCGCGTGGCTCAGCTGGCAGAGCGTCAACCTTTAAGGCATGTCAGGGACTCACTGGTTCTGTGTTCAAAACCCCTCTGGACCATTTTTGAGTTTCTAAAAATTTTGCTTATCATCTAAAAATTGTCTATATTTATTAAATGATAAACCTGAAGGTGGAATATCACCTAGAGGGGGGTGAATAGGTGATCTTATCAAATTTTTCTGGGATACGTTTGGATGGAAAATTAAGAGAGTAGGGAAGGAGAAGTGAACACAGAGAAATTTATACTGGTTCGGTCTTAATACTTTGACCTACGTCCAGTCCTCAAGTACACCTTGAGATTTTCACTATCTCTCAGAAACAGTACAATTACCCACTCTGTAACTTAGGATGATCCTTTCACACTCAGACTCACTCCCCCTTACAAGTTGCAATTGTACACCCTTGTTTAAGGTTCCACAACCTTAAGCTTGAATAAAAATAACAAAAGTGTTTTTCAAACAACTCCTCACGAGTATATCAAATATAAGCACTGAAGCACATGTGTGTTTGGGATACTCAAGATAATCACAGTAATATAGAAGGGATGAATGTAGTAGATGTTCTTGAGTGTCTTTTCCAGTTGAGTCTTCTGTCTCTTTATAAGATTCATGGTTCATGTTGATCAGTCGTATTTGAGAAAGTAACCATTGGGGCATTTAAATCGTTTGGACTTCCAATGATTGCTCCGTCTTTGATGATTATGACCGTTGATTTATTTTATGGTCTTTCCTTTATTTGATCAGGGAATAAATCAGAGTAGTTGCAATATGATTTGTTTCCAGATAAAGTGCTTCATCTTTTAAACTTCCTCTGTTGACGCGTGAAGAATATGTGTTGATTTCCGTTCGTCAATCTGTTGGTTGATTCCTAAAACTCACTTAAGTAGAAAGATTAAAGATGGAAATAAATGAGTTTGAATATGATTAGTAATAATGGTGATTCAATAATAATCAAAGGTAATCAATCAGAGATAATCAGAGATATAGCGTATCGAGAATCTGTTTGAATCGTTGATGCTCGAGCATGATGTATTTATTGCTCGGGCAAGCTCCTAAAGAGGCTGGGATTCACGCTGATGCTCGGGCAAGGCATATGGCATCGCTCGAGAAAACGCCTAAGGAAGTCGAGATTTACGATGATGCTCGGGCGAGCTTCAATGGTGTGCTCGGGCAAGCCTTGGACAGAGGCGAACAGCAAAGGTCTTTTGATGTTGCTCGAGCAAGCAATTATATGTTGCTCGGGCAAGGTGCTCGAGCAAGGGTGAAAGATCTGCTCGGGCAGATGACATATGGGGGTGATTTAGTAATGTTGCTCGGGCAAGGATTTGTCTTTGCTCGGGCATGTTGCTCGAGCATAGCGGAATGCATGCTCGGGCAAGCAGCATAAAATGGTGAGTTTTGGGAGGTTGCTTGGGCAACCTTTTTCCCACTGCTCGAGCATGCTGCTCGGCAGCTTTCTCGGTGCTCGAGCAAGGCTTTCCTTTCGCTCTAGTTTTGCTTCGACTCGACTTTTCTCGGGCAAAGGATTACACTCCGCTCGAGCATGATTTCCTTACCTTGCGACAAAAGAGTATTTGACGAGATCTTGCTCGGGCAAGGGTAATGGATCTGCTCGGGCAAGACTAACTTAGATTAGTTTTTAGGCAATGTAACCTGATGATGCTCGGGCATAAGCTTGGGGCTGCTCGGGCAAGGTCTACTCAGTTAAGATTTTCAAGTTTGAAACCCGATGTTGCTCGGGCAACATCTGAGACCTGCTCGGGCAAACTTATATTCTCATGTTTCACAATCAATTTAATAACTTGCACATTGTGATCATCAAAACACCGAGAACTAACATTCTCCCCCTTTTTGATGATGACAATTCTTAAGAATTTGTGTTTTGGAAAGATATTTGTAAGTTGATTGAATTGAGGGAAATATGAGGAATAGATTGTTTTAAGCGCAGAGAAGCAAAAGAACCTTCTTCATTAATCATTGCAATTAAGTACAGGTTCGTAATTGACAACATACAAGCTTAAATTAGGAATGACATAAAACAACATACAAGCCTATAAAACCACAAATGCCTAGATCCTGTCTATTCTCCCCCTTTGTCATCAGGAAAAAGAGGGGATTGATCAGAAGGAGGGGCTTGAGCAGAAGGAGAGGGAAAGTCAGAAGAAGAGGTAGATGGAAGAGGAACAGTAGATGGATCGATGGGCGGCCTCGGAAGGATGTGGGAGCCAGAGGGTATGAAGTGTTGGACAAAGGCATCCAAGGTGGCATCCAATCCAGAAATCTGCCTCTGCTGACGTTCGCCTGTCTACTGGACTTGTCGCTTGAGTTCCTGTTGCTCTTCATAAAGAACGGCATAGCTGGACTCTGAATCAGTTTTTAGTTCAGCCAAGTCCATGTCAAAAGTGAGACCGATATGCTGGTGTAGGTTCTTCATTTCGGCGGACATGGCAGAGATCATCCCAGAGATAAGCTTCCGGAAGGCGTCCAGAGACTGTAGTACCGGAGCATTAGCTGCACGAACCGCGGAGTCTACAGCTTCCTGGATAGAGGCCTGAGTAGCTGCCTGGGAGAATGAAGGAACAGATGTGGAAGGACCAGCCTTAGAGGATTCGGCCTCATCTGGTGGGGTAGTAGGAGGAATAGAGGGCCCTGCTGAGGGGACTGAAGGCTTGGAGAGGGAAATTGGGTCTTTGCCCTTGCGCTTCTTCTTGGAGGAGGCTTCGGTGAAAGATACCCGAAGGCGAATTAGATGTTCAGGCCCGAAGCGGGGAGGATATTCTTCATCGTCGTCTGATAGGTACCAGACATTGTTGACCTCTAAAATCCGGGAGACTAGAGTAGGATATGGAATTGTTGCTCGAAGTCTGACCTTGGCCTCGGATATGAAGGTGATCATTTCATCCATAATCCACTTCCCGGGTTCCTTGGTTCCTTGGCGATTAGGGAGGAGAATCTTTCAAAGTCCTTGAGTACGAAATGAGTGAAGCTCTGACCCTTCTGGACTAAGCTCCATTTGTATATGTACCAGAGGACCCTGTGCGCATCGCTCATCGAGGCAGGTGTCAGGTTGAGCTTCTGCTTCCCATCGGTTTGGATGTGAGGAAATAGTATCTGATGGCATTGAGCAGCAGACAGTCTCGGGGGATCTTCCGGAGGATCAACTATGGCCAGTAATACATTAAGGTCATAAGCCGTGAGCTTAATGATCTTACCTCTGAGGATAGTGACTAGTGTATCTTCATCATCTTCCTGAGCCTTTTCTAGAACATACATATTATGGTAGAAAATACGGACTACCTCAGGCGAGAATGGTTTGCTGATCCCTAGTAGAGGCAAGAATTGATGCAGCCATTCAGTCATATCAAGATTTCACTCCTTCTTGAAGTACTCTAGATCAACGCAGACGATTGGATAGAAGGGTCTCGTCTCATAGTACCTTGCATATAGTTGATGATCATCGACAGCGACGGAGCCCTGAATCATACCAGAAGTGGGTTCGGGTAACTGACCATCCGGGGGTCGGCTAGTAGAAACGTGTTCGAGTTTGCCAACACGTGTGTGTGTGTGTGTGTGTGTGTGTGTGTGTGTGTATATTTAAACCCGTGAGCTCTGTTGGAGAGTAAAAGTCAGTAAATATCTTGCTGAGTTCAATGACTAAATTACTCCCTTTTTGAGCAGGGGTGTATCCAGGAATTTATTGAACGGGCACTATTGGTAGGGGAGCGGGGGTTCGAGGGCAGCGGCCCCGAATTTTTTTCTTCACTTGTCATAGCAAAAAAGAAGAGAAAATGTTGAATTTTCCTTCTTCAACATAGAGCAGCCAAATCAATTGGTCTCAAACATTAGTGCAACACTCATTTCATCATTATCAAAAGCATAAGCATGTAGGGGGAACAAGGAAGAGAAAGCTAACATATTTTGTTTGACCCAACCGGTGATGAGCAATACCCAGCTAGCACAGCTTCAATAATAGAAGACGTTGAAAATTTTTCATTGCACCCTGAATTACACTAATTATTATGGTTTTGATGCTTACTCCTCTGCATCAAAATGCTCCACGCCCAGATCTTCGTCCCAAATGAAGATGTAGTCAAAGGGTGCCACGATGCCAGGATGCAGAAAACGTTTAGCAAACCACCTTGAATCAAAATTTCAGGATCTTTATGTAAGAAGTCAAAACGTAATGAAAAAGGCCTGGTAAGAAACAAAATAGCGAAAACAGGACCAACCATTTAGATTGCTTGGGATCACTTATATGGATTGCCCGCTTTGACCACTCAAACTGGTCCCACTCACTAGTCCGATCATCATAGTGAAACAAAAGAATGGTGAAGTTCCGAGAGTCGGGAGAACTGAAATTTTGAAGTTGAAAATTCAAAGGGAGTAAAGCTAACTGAGAACACAGATAGGAAGATGGATAAAGAAGATAGAATGAGGCAGAGTAGAAATTGAAATGACCTTTTTCACTGTGGCTTCAATATTGTCTTTCTGATCAAAACCAACAGTGAAAGTTACAAGATACATTGGTTTTGTGGTTAAGTCCTGTAAGTACCACTTCCATCAGAAGAAGAGAACTTAAAAGTGTAAATATTAATCTCAGTAAAAATCTCACACCTCCATGGGTAGATCCCAAAATTGACGAAGATAAAGATCTGACTCAGGTTTGACAATATCAGGAGAGAATAATGGCGGAGCACACTGACGAAGGTAAGGAATATACTTGAATATTCAGAGGGCTTGACTACAACAGCCTAATCATTGTACTAATTGAAATTCAAATTTAGAAAGACGAAGACTCAATCAAACCGAAAAAATATTGTCTATTTAACAAATCTTTTAACCATCTATTTCAGAACTAAACCCACCGGCAAGAAAGTAGGAACAACATGATAAATCAGTCCAACCCAGCCTCAAGAAACAGTAAATGAACCAAAACCGAAATGGGAAAAAGCACAGAGAACAATCTATACCTGAGAGACAGAGACCAAAGCTTCTAGGTCCGACTCCGAGCTTCTGTGCGTCCAAGCTTCTGGAGTTCTGGGTCGTGCCGACTGCCGAAGGAAAGGACGACGAAGGTTGGTGGCGATAATGGAAGGAGGAAGGAGCAGAGTGAGCTTCTGTCTCGCTAGGTCATAAAGAGGAAGGAGAAGAGTGAGCCGCATGTTGAGGACGGAAGCATAGAAGAGAAAAAATTATTTGCAAAAAAATCAAAAATCAAGGGGGGGCACGTGCCCCCCTTCTCCCATACGTGCGTCCGCCCTTGCTTTTGAGCCCCACCTGCAAGGACAAGCTTTCACATGACGTGCGGTCCCATTACTACGATTATATTGAACCCGGGAGTTATGCTGCTGAGGAAAAATCAATAAGGGCCCGTTTGGTATAAGGAATTGGTGGATAGGGAAAGGAACTTTAGCAAGTTTCCCTGTTTGGTGCGCATTTTACACCAATCTTTCGGCAACCCAAGTTCCCAGGCCTACCAATCTTCCCTCATATATGGGAAGATCAGATCCCACCAAAATTGGTGGGATCTCAAATTCCCACGTCATTGTTCATATTTTTTAACAAATTTATCCCTCAAATTTGAACTTAACGAGAATGTTCGAACTTAGTGGGAAAATTCGAACTTGGCCAGAAAGTTCAAAATTGGCAGAATTTTTTTTTTTTCATGATTAACTTAACAAGAGTATATTTTTTTTAAATATATTTTAGCAAAAAAAAATTTTATTTTTTATTTTGAATTAATTTCTTTTGAGGGTAAAATAGACATTTCCTAATTCTTTACCAACTACCACCCCTTCATTTTCTTCCTACCAAACAACTCATCTTCCCTCATCTTTCAAAATCTTCCTTTCCCTCTTTTATGTTCCTTTCTCTCCTCAAATTTTTCTTGTACCAAACGAGCCGTAAATATTTGGGATCTGCTTTCATCCTTTGCTTCTTCCCTATGTTGTCCTCTTTTACATTTTGGCACCAAAACTGAAGCAGTGACCTTTCTTTTAAGAAAATATTTTTGGATACTGACAGATTTTAAAAAGATGCTTCAAGATATTAACTGGTATTGAAAAAATACTTTATAATCTTGAAAAATTATTTTAGAATCCTGAAAAAAAAAAAATTTAGGGTATTGACGGTTACTAAAAAGATATTTGAGGATACTAATTGGCACTAAAAAAATACTTCATGATGTTGAAAAATTATTTTAGGATCTTAAAAAAATATTTTAGGGTACCAAATTGTACTAAAAATCATTTAGGATACTAACTGGTACTGAAAAAATACTTCATGATCTTGAAAACTTATTTCAGAATACTGAATGATACTAAAAGTATACTTCAAGATGTTTTTTTATGATCCTAAAATATTTTTTTAAGATCATGAAATATTTTTTAAGCACCGCTCGGTATCATAAGTATCTTTTCAGTATCAATAAATACTTTAAAATATTTATTTTTATAAAGAAAAGGGGGCACAACTTCAGTATTGCGCGCTGTGTATTTGAAATTTGATTGAGAGATGTGGAATATCAAAAGAAGTTTGGGGCGTTTAGTTAATTTGGAAACATGGGTCCCACCTTTGGATCTATATATAAGAGAAAATTATTTAGGAATGGACGATTTTATTTTCCTATTTTTAAGAGACACTAAGGCCCTATTTGTTACACAGAAGATTTGAGGAAGGGAAGGAAAGGAAGTGAAAGGAAAGGAGAGGAAAGGAAAGGAAAGAAGATTAGGAGGTAACTTTAAAAATGTCAGTTGTTTGGTATACTAGAGAATGTAAGTTAGTTGAGCTACTTTTTGGATGTCTGATGCACTTTGTGATAAACTTTATAATTAATTGTTATGCAACATTTGAAAAAGTCCATTTCCTTCATTTTATTTCCTTTTACCCTACAGTTGACATGGTATGACAAATGCTTCACTATTGCAGATATGGTTTACATGTTGTGATGGGAGTTCGAATTTTGTTGTTTCGTTCGAAATTCAACTTTTGTTTTCTTTTTTTCCTGTCACATGAAAACTGATGAATGATACTTATTCTCTGTTACTATGTGTGCAATTTTTGGGTGCTTGATGCACCTTGTGAAAAACTTGTGAATTATTTCTTATACAACATTTGAAAAAGCCAATTTCCTTCATTTTATTTCCTTTCACCCTACAGTTCACATGGTATCATTTATGTCCATTTATCTAACTCTGCCTGTAACATCCCATTTTCAAAAGCACAATAATTTTTTTTTTCATTAAAACATCAGAGTAGAGCATCGGAGCAAGAGAGTAACTGATTCATATTCAAAATGTCAACCATAGTGTAATATAATAACGGTACATTCATCCGAGTGTTTTCAAAAGTAAATACATAGACAAAAGGAAATCTCCAGCCAGGTCTCTTAAGCATTCTGCTTGCCTTTCTCTTCCGCCCTCTGTTCTCCTGATCTTGACGCTATGTTAAGAACTGAGGTCCAATGCACCGGACCTCAGGTAACGGTTAATCTCATGTTTATATACATAGTATGTGGATTACAGATAATCACAACATCAACAGGATATGAACACACAACACATTATCGCACACAGCGTAACGGATCTATCGCACACAGCGTTGCAGTTCTGTCGCACACAACGTAGCAAATGTATCACACACAGCAGATGCACAGTTATCTTCTAACACACAGATGCATTCAATAATCACACCATACACGTAAGACAGATATGCATACAATATCCATCAGAGTTAGTGTTACTAGTACGCGAACGTACCTTCGTTGACGGAATACGGTATGTCTGATGATCGGAACGTTATCACAGTTATCCTATAAGGATAATATCGCATTTAATTAATAATCAACATTATAACAGACATTCTAGTCATAAATGACTATTTTACCCCTGACTTTGCTAACCGGTGAAATTTCGCCAGAACTTCGTTACTTTGACTCTAATCTTCCAAAATTTTTCCATATCTCTATCTCCAACATATTTTCGAAATAAATATCATATTTAACCCTAAAACATGATATCAAAATTATACTTGGAAGATTAAAGATCAAACTAACATCTGTACTAAAACTATCGAATGAAATACTAGAACTTAAAACTAGAGACCGAAGAAATTATCCAGAGCTTTGCTACTTTTCCTCAAGAGCTCTTCCTTCTCTCTTCTCTCCTAAATTTTGAATTGTCTAAGAGATTTTGGTGTGAAGATTTTGCAAAGAGGGTGAAAGCTATTTATAGGCAAAGATTTTACTATTCGCAACTTTTTCTTCTTGAAAAACAACCATTGGATCTAGGTTTTCTTTCAACTTTCAATCCTCACCCTTCCTCTCTCTTGGCCGACCTCCCCCTCCATCATCCTTCAAAAAATGATGTCATGCACATGATGTCATCCTCTTGCTTTATGGACTTAACCGATAAAATCCCCTGTTCGGTGTTCTAATCGCGTAATCTTAAATAATCTCAAATATTCCTTGACATAACTTTGGAGGTCTATAATATTACTTGAGAAATATTTAGATTAACAAAAATTATTGTCCCATTAAGGGTATTTTCTAGCCTATTTACCATTTTAGGATAAACGCTGTCGGTTACGGAAATGACAACGGGTAACACCAACTTCGGGACAAAAATTCACTTGTTCATAAAAATTCCTGATGTTAGAAACCTAGTTCTTGGATTTCAAGATAGGATTTAATTTCTATCGGTTCTCATTTATCCTATTTTCTTTTTCACAAAATATCTTCTTTTATTTATTATTATTTTCCCATCCACTTGCATATTAATTCAACAATTCCTCTCTCCCCTTTTTTTCAATAATTTCGGCTCCCCCTCCCCCTTTTTTGATTTTTTTATTTTTTTTTTCAATTCATTTATATTATATTCTAATTATCTTATATTAATTAGCACAAATTCTCTCATTGGTTCTTAGGCAATAACATGGATTTAGACATTTTAATTGTTAGAATTATTGTAGGCCTTTGATTTTACTTTATGAGATTCAATCTTAGCCATTAATCTTTAATTAGGAATTAACTTTGGACATTTCCTTTATTCTATGTCTAAACAATTAGCAATTAATTACTTATTTAATCACCTACTAATTGTTGACAATTTTCTTAATTTGAATTAACTATTTTCTCACAACTATTACACTGACATTGGTAGTTTATGCACCATGTATTATTTAAAAAAATCACGGGGCAACTTATGTTCCCCAAAATAATACTAAATTTTGCCTCATTATTTTCCAAGGAAAATAATCCCATAAATTACCTAAATTAGAGACAACATACTTTCTAATTTTTAATAAATATTTAATTGCCTCTTAGGATTTATCATAATATTCTCAGGGTATTTTATGACCCATAAGTTCACTTAGGGATTTTTGACACTTTATTTCTTCTAATTTTAATAGAAATCGCCGTAAAATACACTATAAAATTTGAGACCACATATTCACCTATCTCCAATAGGTACTATTTACTAAATTATGATACTTATCATAAGTGAGATTTTTAGGGTATTACACTGCCTCATGTTGCTATCATGTCCAAGGTTCTGTTTACTTTTATACAGCATTTGAGTTTATCCTGAAATGACAAAAACATTATCATGGTTAAGGTCAAACCACACTTTTAATACTCAATTAAAGTACTCACACAATAACATAATGTACATGCCTTGAATCACTTCCAACGATGATCATTTGAGTCCTCCGAATTTGACTCTGGTTTCTTCAAAAGCAATGATTGAAATCTAATGGTAGCATTGAGCACTAGTTTGAAGTATCTACTAATGGTTTCTCCTGACTTTCCAAACTAAATGACTTTGTTCTTCACATGATGGGCCAATATGTGAAGAAACATAGCCACTTGCTCATCAACTAGCATATGTTTAGCTGTTCTCAATCCCCCAATTGTGTCTAACATGTGACACAATTTATCAAACGTTACCCGGTACATCTTAATTTGGTTGAAGCAAGTGGTGTCACTACTATATATCATCACTCTCAAATTCGCTCTCTTGACATGAAAATTTAATCTAAATGTCCTATCCAATAAGTGCCTCAGTCTACCTGCTCCCACAGCTACTATCATCGTCACAAACAAGGTCCTCACTGCTAGTAGCAAAGCTAAGCACTCAGCCAACATTCCAACAATTTCCCGTGAACCTGGCTCCATACCTACACAATTTTTGACCACACCAATTTCCTTTTTATCATAATTTGCCACTCCTCTTTACAAACTACCATTATTTAACATTCAAACATTTCTATATTTCATCCCATCGGCTCAATTTACACCACTCCTTATCACCCAACATCACACTCACTGAATTAATGTCCCACATCTTATGTTCGAACTAGGCTGTCTGGTTCGTTTTTTTTTTTGCTATTTCTTGTTTTCATTTCAGCTTTAACAAACTTACAAAACCCATATTTGATTCTCAGTACGCATACCATCACCCAACATTAATTTCGTATATAAACACACTTCACATTATTCCAACATTTATCATTCACAAAACCACAACACATTGTACACAAACAAACAACATATTTTAATTCAAATATGGATTCAACCGTGTAAATCGGTTAACAGTGTTTGCTTGTGGTTTTAAAGGGATACAATGTTTTCAAGGGGCCTTTTTGTCCAACATTTTCACTCTCCCGAGAACATTTCGACCTTAGCTTCCTGCCTCTTTCGGATGGAATCAACCCTCCAATGGTTGACAAAACTTTGGCACTCGTGGGATGTATACTCGATGGAAGACGCGAGAGGCAAACACATTTTTCTTTTTTGCGTGAGAAACTTGTTATGTTCCATTTCCCTCAATCCAATTCTTTCTAACAAATAGGGCCTAATAGTATGTTTGAAATTTTGAGTATTATTTTTATTATTATTAATTATTGGGTAGTCTAACTGCATCAATTATCTTACACATCCCTCTCTCCATAACTAAGAAAATCATCTAATTTGTTACTTTAAAGTATTTATACTCATTGTTTTTCTTCAAACTAATTTATCTGACTTATAAACTAATATATAATCTACTGGCATGCAACATATAATATGATTAACTAACTTATTTAATTTCCTCAGCATTTTCAATAAAATCAATTGGGTTTTATATTTAGGAGCGGAAGTAATAATAATTATTAGGTTCATTATATTGTTTATAATACTTATAATAAGGACTTTTTCAATTAATTTAAAGAAAAAATTGGGAGAACTACTATGATGACCAAAAAATAGACTTAATTATCAAGAAATCATAGACAAATAAGGCGTTGACATTTCTTTTACTCATATTTGTTATCACTTATTACTTACTATTATTGAGATTTCATAGTAATTCCTCCAGGAAAATCAATACAAATGGGATCCATCCCCATGCCCGGGGGTTGAGTTTCTTTCATTATCATTTTTTCATCATGTCTCATAATCTCTAAATCATATCCATCCAATCTATAAAATATTCCCTCCGGTCCTAATTATAGGATAAAATTTGAGAGTTGGTCTTGGTTATAATTATAAGATAACATTCAAATTTTTGTCAATTTCTTTCTAAAATACCCTTTCAATTTCTTCCTAAGATATGAATGAGGGATTATGTGAAATCTGCAAGGTAATTGAAATATAAAATTTATATAAGGGCATTTTAAGAAAATGAGTAAAATTAACTAATTTAACTCTTATCCTTAATCTCTCCAAAATTAGTTAAATATGTCCTATAATTAAAACAATCAAATGTCATTGAAATTTATGATAGTGGCAAAGATGACGACAATAATACTCATCGTACTAATGTCACTTAGTGTTATACTTCTTATGTTTTATATGAGTTATTTGTGAACATAGTTTGCTTTTGATTATAAATTAGTGACTGCTTATTTGTTGGATAATTCATGATGTAATTTACTAATTATATTTCTTTAAAAAAATGGAGGAAAAATAGTTAAAATTTGGAATAGTAATTTTCGGGCCCTGGCCCTGGTGCTCTCGGGCCGGGCTTTGAAAAACATATGTTTTTCTTATTTCAAGCCCTGGAGGGATGGCCCTGTTAGACCCTGGCCCTTCATGGGCCGGCCCTGATTCTCAACTCTAGTTTTAAAGGCACGAAGTAGGATACATTTAAGAGATAGATTTTCTATTTTAATTTTTGTATTTATCACATTTTCTTAAATTAATTTGTTTAAATTATAAATATATAATTTAATATTACACAAAAAGTATTTTAGAGACATACCACATATGTTATACTCCCTCCGGTCTTAATTATAGAAACATTTTTATAGTGTAAATTGCATTATAAAAGTGTTCATATAATTAAGACCGGAGATAGTAATTAATTAGTTTATAGCTCACTTAGTCTCTCAAATTAGATAAATGGTCTAACACTAAGAACTAGAGAAGTATAGGCTATGATATAAAAATATCCATAAATACCAATGTGTAAAAATATTTATAAAATTTTTTCGGATGTAAAAATACCCATGAACTTTAAAAATAGAGCAAAAATGACAAAACTATTACATTTATCTAATGTTTGTTACTTTTTGGGGAAGAAAGTTGTGAAGCGCAACCTTATCCTCAGGGTCTTGGCTTCAAGACTTGAGGATGCGCTCTTGGGAATTTATCCCAAGGACAAATTCCCTAGAGGGGGAAACAATACTTGTTTCAGTGGAGGCCGGACCTTACTCTGTCACAGTCATGTTTCGGCAGGCAAAGCAAGCGGGTTGTTATGTAATATCCTTAAAATAAAAATTTAAAAAAACGTTAAAAAAATTGTGTGTGTTTGTGTATTGTGGCAGGTATGCTGCCACCGATTTGGGTGAAGTGGCATCATCTTGCCACAATACGTTTGGAAGGGGAAAGATATATATATATCCCAAACCGCCTCTCCCTCCCCTATATGTGTGTGTGTGTGTGTGTGTGTGCAATGTGTGTGTGAAATAGTGTATGTGTGAGAGTGTGAGATCGAGAGAGAGCAAGAGAGAGAGAGAGAGAGACAACGAGATAGGGAGAGAAAAGAGAAGAAAAGAGAGCCTATGTGAGTTTTTAAGGTAAGTTATTTACTCCCTCTGGTCCTAATTATAGGAGCAAATTACCAGAATTTGGAGGGATTAAGGATGAAAGTTAAATTAGTTAATTATGTGTATTTTCCTAAAATACCCTTACCCAAAACCTTTTACAATTATTATTTTATATAAAAAAAAAGTATAATTTAGGTGTATATGACATTATTGAGTTGCAAACATTATTTACTTTATAAAATATATAGGTGTATTAATTATTATTGTCTTTAATTATTATTTAAAAAGTATAAATAGGGGTATTATAGGAAAAAATTGACAAAAGTTAAAACTTGCTCTTATAATTAGGACCAAAACCAACTTCAAAATTTGCTCCTATAGTTAGGACCGGAGGGAGTATTTTATAAGATCATTTATGTAGTTAAATTAATTTCTTTTCAATAAACTTTCCTCATGAAAGTTGTTCTATATATTTTTTTCTTTCTAATGATGGTAATATAGTACTGATTATTGAAAATTTTAGGATTCAAATATTGACAAAGTTTTAAGTTTTGATAATAGATAACTATATATTTGTAGAGCATGATTAATAGATAATTTTAATCAGTTTAGATTTATTAGTTGGTAGTTGTAGGAAATTAAATTTAAATTTTCTATCTAAAGGAATTTAGGATTTATGTCTTATATGATACGTTTACCAATTAAATGAGATTTAAGGCATCTATTGGGATATTACTGGAGGTATTGTTGTCAGGTTAATTGGTTTAGTTTTGCTAAGTCTTGAACTATATAAAATTATGAGTGGGATTTGGAATTTAAATTAAACTTTGATATGATTTTTATTATGTGGAGATTTGAATATTTGCTTAATAAATTAGGTTATACTTATAAAAGTTAGTATTAAGTTGAAAAATTAAGGTTTGTGATACTAGGTCCCTTATATCTGAACTTATAACTTATTGGAGGATATATTGAGGATTAGATAGATTGGATTTGAGGTTCATAAATAATGTGGATATTTGAAGTTTTTTTTTTTTGTGAAACTTTTATTATAGGAAATTAGGTATTTTTGTTAAATTGAGGATATGGTGATATTTTGATAATCATAATTAGTGAGAAATAATTTATAACAGAAGAAAATACAATTGTAATAATGATTTGAGGAAAGGATAAATTGTTGTTTTCTAAGAAAACTAAAGTGAGAGAATTATAGTTTAATTAATCATTTATTATTGTATTAGTTGGTATTTATGTTAATTCTATTATTGGGCCTCATACATACTGATGTGTGTGGACCAATGAATACATCTGTCAGAGGGGGTCATTTGTACTTCATTACATTCATAGACGATTTTAGTTGATATGGGTATATCTATCTAATGAAACAAAAGTTTGAATCTTTTGAAATGTTCAAAATATTTCAAAATGAAATGCAAAACCAACTTGGCAAAACAATTAAAGCCCTTCGATCCGATCGGGGTGGTGAATATTTGAGCCAAGAGTTCATTGACCATCTTAGGAGTTGTGGGATCATCGCACAACTTACTCCTCTAGGAACACCTCAATGGAATGGTGTTTCTGAGTGGAGGAATCAAACTCTGTTAGATATGGTTCGATCTATGATGAGTCAAACAGATCTTCCTCCTTCCTTTTGGGGCCATGCCCTAGAAACAGCTGCGTTCACACTGAATCGTGTTCCGTCAAAGGCAGTTGAAAAGACACCATATGAGATATGGACTGGGAAGAAACCCAGTTTGTCCTTTCTTAAAATTTGGGGATGTGAGGTTTACGTTAAACACCAAGCCTCTGATAGATTATAATCCAGATCCTCAAAATGCCTATTAGTGGGGTATCCTAAGGAAACTAAAGGATACTATGTCTACAATCCTACCGATCACAAAGTGTTTGTTATTCGGAATGGTGTCTTTTTGGAGAAAGAGTTCATCTCTAAAAGAACCAGTGGGAGTAAGGTGTACCTCGAACAAGTTCGAGAGCCACAAGATGACATAGAACCACAGATGGAAAACGGAGAAGACTCACAACAAGTTGTTGAGCCTACTCCAGTAACACAAGGCCCACGAAGGTCCGATAGAACACGGCTACAGCCTCAGAGATATGGATTTCTGATTACTGGAAGCCGTGATGTTTTGCTCATTGAGCAGAATGAGCCAACTACCTATCGAGAAGCCGTGGTGGGACCAAACTCCAAAAGATGGCTTAATGCCATGAAGTCTGAAATGCAATCCATGTACGACAATGAGGTATGGACCTTATTTGACCCACCTGAAGGTGTAAAAACCGTTGGGTGCATGTAGGTTTTCAAAGAGAAAACTGACATGGATGGCAAAGTAAATATCTTCAAGGCACGACTGGTTGCAAAAGGATTCACTCAAACTCATGGTGTGGACTATGATGAAACCTTTTCCCCAGTTACAATGGCCAAATCAATCAGAATCCATCTTGCCATTGCATCATATTATGACTATGAAATATGGCGATGGACGTCAAAACAGCCTTCCTTAATGGAAAGCTCCTTGAGGATGTGTACATGACACAACCTGAGGGTTTTGTGCGTCCAAAGGACTCTGGTAAAGTTTGCAAGCTTCAAAGATCCATTTATGGATTGAAGCAAGCATCTCGAAGTGGAATCATCGTTTTGATGAAGTAGTCAAAGAGTTTGGATTCATTCAAAACATAGATGAACCTTGTGTTTACAAGAAGGTTAGTGGGAGCACGCTTGTATTTCTAGTGCTTTATGTTGATGACATCCTACTCATTGGGAATGACATTCCTACCTTGCAGAGTGTCAAGTCTTGGTTAGGAAATTCTTTCTCAATGAAAGATTTAGGCGAAGCCACTTACATCCTTGGGATTAGGATCTATAGAGATTGATCTAAGAGGCTGATAGGCCTAAGTCAGAGCATATACATAGACAAGATACTGCATAGATTCAGTATGCAGGATTCTAAAAGGGGTAATATGCCCATGTCTCATGGCATCCATCTCGGTAAGAATCTGTGTCCTAGTACACAAGATCAAAGAGACCGCATGAGTAAGATTCCATATGCCTCTGCCATTAGATCTATCATGTATGTCATGTTATGTACTCGACCAGATGTGTCATTTGCCTTGAGTATGACCAGCAGATATCAACAAGATCCCGGTGAGGGTCACTGGACTGCTGTCAAGAATATCCTAAAGTACTTAAGAATGACTAAGGACTTATCCTTGGTATATGGTGGATTGGAAGATGAGCTCTGTGTGACAGGTTCCACAGATGCGAGTTTCCAAACTGATCAAGATGATCTAAGATCGCAATCTGGATATGTATTCATTTTGAATGGTGATGTGGTAAGCTGGAAGAGTTCTAAGCAGAGCACTGTAGCTGATTCTGAAATAGAAGCTGAGTATATAGCAGCATCGAATGCAGTTGAGGAGGCCTTTTGGATTAGTAAGTTCATTAATGAACTAGGGGTGGTTCCTACCATCTCAAATCCAATAGACTTGTTTTGTTACAATAGCGGCGCTATTGCGCAGACTAAGGAGCCTAGGTCACATCAAAGGACCAACCATATACTCAAGCGATTTCATCTTATCAGAGAAATCAATGATAGAGGTGATACAAAAATTATGCAAAGTACCAGGAGAAAACAATGTCGCTGATCATCTTACTAAGCCGCTTGCACAAGTAAAACATGAGCGCCATGTTAGGGCAATGGGAATTAGGGTAATTAATGATTGCACCTAGTGCAAGTGGGAGTCTGTTGGAAATTATGCCCTAGGGGCAAATCATTGTACTTTAAATGTTAATGTTATCTAAAGTATTCTCCTTTAGTTATCATTTCATTTGCATGTTTATAGTGATAACTGATCCTTGGATATATCTTATAGATTATTCTAAATGTCCCTGGTTAGTCATCTACGCGGGAGCGAAGATGAAATAAGACCAGTATGACTTTGATGAGAATGGAGATGAAATCAGAAGGCTTTTATTTGGATTAAATGAATATATTAGATTAGATCTATCAGATAGATTTAATTAATATATTTTTTAATCCATATTCAAAATTTTAAATATAATACGCCTGCTAGGTTTAGAAAAACCTACAGGACTTTTTGTCGAGCGTATTAGAAAAGCCATGAGAAACCCTAGAGAAAAATAGAATAGAGAGACGCACAGTTCAGAGGCGCTAGCACGCCTCCGTTCGTGTTTCTGAAGGCTGTTCGTGTCGATACCGGTAGAGGAAGGCGATTCTAAAGTCGACTTCTGCTGATCGAGAAGGTAGCCCACCAGTTCAAAGCGTTCGACATAGGCATGATTCGGAAACCCTAAACCTTGATTTAAACGCCGCTGAGTGATCCTTGAATGGGATTCGTAAAAGTTTTAACTCCGCTACGTGTACGGATCCCAACATTAGAGAGTATCAAATGAAGATTTAGCTTAAAGCAAAAAGTGACATCAGCACATTAAATGCAAATACCAAAAGACTTGCACTCTTTTGGATAATCATTCTCTACACGTTGCTAAGGGTTTAATGGTTTCTTTCCCTGTCAAGAAGCTGCTCTTCCAACGGATTAATTTCAAGGGAAGTCAACCATAAATCTCTATGCACTTGGATTAACATTAATCAAGAGAGAGACTGGACCAAGCTTCAACTCAATCATCTCATCAATGTCTCCAATGGTTACATTGATCAATCCAACCGTCATTTTATGCTCTCTTCATATATAAGGAGTTGCATTCAAGTATTCTCAACGACCAACTATCTGAAAACAAAAAGCACTCAATTTGTTCATATGTATTAAGTGTTTTCACCTACTTGTAAAGTATCTGTTGATACTTTTATTCTTCAGTGATTATCTTATCTGCTCTTAGAGAGAGTTTCATTTATTGAAATCATTTATTGAAAGAATCTCAAATCGTGGGACTTGGAGATTGGGTATATCAGTTTACAACTTGTAAGGGGGAGTGTATCCTAGTGTGAGGATAACTTTCGAGTGCATAGTGTGTAACTGATCTTGTGAGTTAGTGAAAAATCCCAGAATGTCTGGGGACTAGACGTAGGTCAAGGATTTAGACCGAACCACTATAAATTCTCTTGTGTCAAGCTTCTTCTTCCTATCCTTTGTTCTGCTCTGTTTTAGCTTTCTATAAACAGAGTATTTCAAAAAGAATTATAAAATCCCCAATTCTCCCCCCTCTTGGTGATTTGCTCCATTTACAGTGAGCAGGCGTTGTGGCAGCGGCGACTGCTACTTGTGGCATCAGAGGGATGGAACCAGGGAGCAAGGCGCATTCCGGTCGAAAGCTGTGAACTGCTGGATTTGGTTTCGATGCGTGATTCTCACCCTAAAGTTGTATACAGACCTTGATGAGTTCAAGAGGGTGAGTGGAATACCCAGCAACAATGGAAGCTTTGGAGACGCCGGCGTTGCTGACACGGTGACAGCCAATGGAAGACGAGACACCATGACAGTGACAGGGCAATATTTCATTGGCCAATCTGCACCTTAATTGTGTTTTTTTCCACTTTTTAATTGTTGATCGGTAATTATGGTACCCTCAATTGATTTTTGTGCCAAATGCTCCTCGGGTAATAGTTCGTTGGCAAATCTGTACCTTAACCCTTATATGATCAACACTTTCAAAATTCATATCTTTTCCAGGTTACCTTTGTTGAGCTTGATCTTGATTTCGTTAAAACTCTTCGAGTATAGTTTTATATGCAACAAGTTTCAGTTCAAAACTCATTGTCTTCCAAAAGTTATGATATGAAGAATGACTGTTGTACTAGAACATCCTAAGAACTTTGAGCATCAAATTCTGATATCTATATTTATTTAATTTGTTTGAAAATATTTGAACTTGATCTTAGCTTTTGTGAAAGTCAATTTGAGTGTCGTCTCATATGCAACAAGTTTCACCTCATTCAAAGTTGTGGTGTAGGAGATATATCCAAATTAGTGAACCTCATCTAGAACGATGTGAGAAATTTCTGCGTCAACTTTCGAAACTCATATGGTGTTCATCTGAAATCCGTTGAGCTTGATCTTAGTTTATGTGTGCTGCATTAGTAGTCTAGTTTCACATGAAATAAGCTTCATCTCAATCGAATGTGTGATTTAAGAGATATGTCCAAACACCAACTTCTATCATGCTAAACAAAAACAAAGCACAACAGAGTGGTCATCACTACAATATTACTCGAGTGATGCTTCTAGTGATGAACAACATCACTCGACTGCACTTGATGAAGTTGGTATAACTTCCATATAAGTTATTGTAGCTTTCAAATTGACACATTCCAAGCTCCATTTGACCATAGAGACTTCCAATATCACATCTAAGAGCTTGAATGTTCATATTCCCATTAGATCTTGCAAGTTATTCTTTCTTCAATCTCTTTCTTCTCCTTTTTAGTCATTCTCCATAATCCAATTAGATAGCTTCTTATATTTGACTAATTTGATTAAGGATCTTCTTTCTTCATTATTTCTTCTTTTTTTCTCTCTTGATGGTCATTCTCCACAATCTAGCTCAATAAACTCTTTCTTTTCTTGGCTTGTTCTTCTCATATTTGATAACTTCAATCTTCTTATCTTCTTAATCTTTTTCTTTATTGTTCACCATAATCCAACTTGATATCTTCTTTCTTTTCTTGGTTATTCTACAAGATATTTCACATTAAATATAATAGTTAGTCAATGTAGGAGATAAATGCATTATCCAAACTTTTTTATCTTAATATTTTGCATATATATTTGACATCATCTAAAATAATCATATCTAACATTCTCCCCCTTTTTGATGATGGCAAATCCTTTTAGAAAAATATGTGTGAATATGACAACAAATTGAATGCAACATATTTTCTTATATTTCTCTCACCCTACTTGACATGACGAAAAGTTTGAAAGATAAATAAGGAACCCTCTTAAAGAAGAAAATATGAAACCAAATTAGAAATCCCTTTCCCTTCCCCAAATCAAAAGGGATGTGTCATCCTTCACTCTTAATGTGATGGAAATAAAAAATGGTTCCATCAAAACAAGTTTGAAACAATTTGGCGAGGATTTCAAGAATACTTTCACAATCAAAGCAAATTGAAATTAGAGATGTGTAAAGTGTTCTCAAAATATAAAGACAGAGGGTTTAGAAATGCTCATGTCGATTCAAAAAAAAATGAAGTACTCTATGATTCTATTGCTTTTCTCTCCGGCAATGCTAGTTCCATGATGTGTTCACCACACTTTTACTACGCAACTCTGATGTATATTCATGTTGTCTATAGGATTCTCCTATTGAGTTGAGCTTTTGTTCCATATTTCTATTACAACTTACTTAATGCTCCTTTGTATTAGCATAGGTATTTGTTGCTTTGATTGTTACAACCAACAATATTTCCCTTGATTGGGCATTAAAGCATCTTTCCTCAAAGTTGATAAATTCTATTTTTAGTGCGTTGAGGAATGATATCGTATAAAACAAATTCTCCTACCATAAGTTAAAATCATTCTTGCAAGGAGAATGGTTAGTGACGGTGGAATATCACCTATAGCGGGGTAACTAGGTGATCTTAACAAACTTTTCTCAAGATACACTTGAAAATAAATAACCAGAGTAAGGGAAGAGAAATGGACACGAAGATATTTATACTGGTTCAATCTAATACTTTGACCTACGTCCAGTCCCCAAGTACACCTTGAGATTTTCACTAACTCTTCAAACACAAGTACAATTACCCACTCTGTAACTTAGGATGATCCTTTCACACTCAGACTCACTCCCCCTACAAGTTGTAATCGTACACCCTTACTTAAGGTTCCACAACCTTAAGTTTGAACAACTGAAATAATGAAGGTGTTTAACAGCTCCTCACGAGTGAATAAAATATGAACACTGAAGTACTATAGGTATCCGAAGATACTAAAGATAATTGAAGTAGTTGATAACAGTATTACAGAAATGTATATCTCGTATTCTTGGGTGATGTTGGTTTGAACCAGATGGGCTTTTATAGTGTAACCCATTTCATGTCGTTGAAATAGCCGTTGAGATACGTTGCATCTTCTGTTTTCCATTTTTGCTTGGCTTTGAAAGTTTATGACCGTTATGTCATTTAGTGACTTTGCTTCGTTTGTGCAGATGATTGCTCTGAGTGATAGCTTTGTCAAATGTTTCCAAAATGGAAGAGCTTCATTTGTTTCGACTGTTGCTTTGTTTCTTGACGCGTGATATTTAATGCTTTGATTTGTTTTGCCGTCAATCAAGTGTTGATTACCTGTAACTCATTTAAACAGAATGATTAAATATGAAATAAACGAGTTTGAATATGATCAGTATTAATGTTAAGGTGACCCAATAATTATCAGAGATAATCAATCGGAGATATCATATTTGATGCTCGTATCGTTGTTGCTCAAGCATGCCTTTTTGCTTGCTCGAGCATGAAGAAATCCATGCTCGGGCATGCTCTCTCAAAAACAGGATTTTTCACTGATGCTCGAGCATGTTATTATGCTTGCTCGAGCAAGCCTCAGGCAGAGGCGAAATTGAGTATTCCAGCGATGCTGCTCGAGCATCCTATTTCTCCTGCTCGAGCATGAATATATTATGCTCGGGTAGATGACATTCAGAGGGTAAAGATAAAGACTTGAGAGATGTTGCTCGAGCATGCGATTACCTCTGCTCGAGCATGGTGCTCGAGCATGAAAATCTCATGCTCAAGCAAACATCATCCAGAGGCGAAATAAGGGAGCTGCTCGAGCAAGCATTTTCCTTCTGCTCGAGCATGCTTTCTCCGATGCTGGAGCAAGCCTCTTTGACTTGTATCATTTTTGCTTCTGCCTCGATGCTGCTCGATCAAGGGATTTCTCCTGCTCGAGCATGATTGCTTAATTTACAAAATAATGCTTTTGACTCGATGTTACTCGGGCAGAGTATAAGTGCTGCTCGAGCAAGATTCACTCAACTTAGTTTCTCAGTCCTGAATCCCGATGATGCTCGGGCATGATTTATGTGTTGCTCGAGCACACCATGAAATTCACATTTTTAACTCAATTTAATAATTTTAAATTGTAATCGTCAAAACACCGAGAACCAACAGTTAGTGCAATCAAGTATCAAAAGTTTCCTTTCTATAAGGTATTTTTAAATTAAGATCATGGAAAGAAAATATATGCGTAACTCATCATCAAAACTAATCAATTGAGAGTGAATGAAGATGAGATGCTATAAAGATTTTCTTCAAAAAAAATGAGATGAGCTGTTAAGATATAAAACAAATGTGAAAGTCAAGATCCTCCTTAATGAATGCAAGGATTAAAAAATCATTATGAGGAATGGAATTATGAACTCTGTTGAATTTGAAAACCCATTGAAAAATTTATAGAGAAAATGAGTAAGAAAGTCTAAAAATGACAATGTTATTTAGGAGTTTTAACGACTATAACCCAACATCACTCGAGTGATCCTACTTGGTCGTCACTCTAGTGATGCAACTTAAAGAATTTGAATTAAGTAATAATACAATACCTCACTCTATTAATGTAGTAATTACTCAAGTCATAATCCTCTAAAGTCCATTGATACATCATTGGTTGTTCATTATCTGGTGATGTGATAAGTACTAAGGGTTTTTGAAGGTGGATGTGGAGGATCCTCAAAAGGATGAGTCTCTGTAGCCAACGACTCTAAAGGCATATCTCAAGAGTAGAAATCTCAAATGATCTTTAAATATGATCTCAAAATAAATCAGTCTTTGCTCATGGCTTCTCATCAAGCTAGTCTGGTCATGTATCATCTTGGTCTAAGCATGTTGTTTCTCAAATAGAACTTTGAAGTTCTGCTTTACTAAGTCATAGAGTTGCCTCATATTATCATTCACTAAAGTGAATAACTCGGCATTGTTTGTAGCAAACTCAATGTGAAATTGTTGAAGCTTTTCTCTCAGATCCCTAGATAGATGGACCAAAGAATAAAGTATCAAGGGGACTAGCTCTAGCAGAATATTGTGCCCCATCTATCCTTGAAGTCTCAGCTCCCATCCTTTGTACCTCTTGTTGAGTAAACAACATTTGGAAGTTCTTCTCGATGTGTAGCCTCTTCAAACATAGAAATCCTCACAAAGGCCTCATTTGGTTCCAAGTACCAAATCTTATTTGCATTTAGAAACAATAAAACCAACTGAGGATAAGGAGTAGGAGTGAATTTGATAAATGTGTATTTATATCTATTGATCTTAGAAAAGATGTAACACCCCCAAATTTTTAACGATTTATAATAACATAAAATTTCTAAAATCATAAATAACTGTGAAATTTAAATAAACCAAATTTGAGAAATGTTACCACCACACTTGTACAAAAACAAGCGCAAGGCTAATTACATTAAAATGAAACCAAAGGCTGAGGTTCTACTAAAGGAAATATGTCTTATGCATTTTATTAAATTCATAAAAAATTTGTAAACTCTAGAATTAGCTAGATATCTCTGAGTCATTATCCTCACAGCCCACTGCTAACCTCGTCCTTTAATTTGCACCCTGTTTCACTAAAAATCTGCTCCCTCGAAGGATCATTGCAGTCACACAAATACAAAAGTCAGCAAAGCTAGTAATCCTAATCAAAACACAATTTATATAGCTCACATATATAATCAAGTATCAATTTCAATATTCATCACATATATATATTCACATCGAATCAAATATTATTCATTATCCTTATTAAATTCATGGTAGACCCAGGAAACCCTGCCAGTCTATTCAGTGGGAAGAGAATCATGGTAGACCCGGGAAACCCTGCCAGTCTACCCTGTGACCCGGAAAACCCTACCAGTCACAAATCATCAAATTGGCCATCATCAAAACATATCTTCCTAGTGTGCACACCTCTTTCCAAAGTTGCAACTAGTATCCCAGGAAACCCTGCCAGAGACCACTTTGAGAAGAACAGATAATATCTTTTCACATCGGAGGCATAAAGCCCAAAGGTTGTGTTCATCACTTTAAGAGGTACCATCTCAAAGCTATCCTCCCACTTTAATTCATTACAATCACACACAATCAAGAAAATTCAATCTTGTCACAATCAAATCATCATAAGTTACAGGGTATCAAGATCATAATTTCCACAATTATTCAATAAGACTCATATCGCACACATATATTACATCAAACAAAATTTCATATTAAGCCAACCCTTGACTCTCTAGGGATTAGGATTACATATAATATATTTCATATAAAACAACCTTATGATATATTTAGGATCATAATTACCCAATCAAAATTCATATAAAATTAACCTACGACTTCTAAGGATCAGGATTACCTGGTCTCCGTGTTTGATGGCTTCTAGGAGGAAAATTGATTAGAGAAGAGAAGCAATTTGAAATAGAGTAAATACCCTTTTTGGTCCTTGAAATAACACGCACTACCCATTTTGGTCCCTAAGTAAAAAAAATGTCATTTTTCGTCCTTAAACAGTTAAAAAAAGGTCCCTTTTAGTCCTTTTAGTCATTTTTTGTGGGCATTTTAATCCCTCACAAATTCCCAAAAAATCCTTTTTAGTCCCTAAAAAGGACCAAAAATGACATTTTTTTTACTCAGTGACCAAAATGGGTAGTGCGTGTTATCCCAGGGACCCAAAAGGGCATTTACTCTTTGAAATAAGAAGAAATAGAATAAGAGGAGAAGAGAAATGGAGAAATGTTGAGAATTGAAAGTGATTTGGTTTGGTTAGGCTAAGCCCCTATTTATAGTTAAAGTTTTGTATCTGAGGCCTTAGTTATAGTAATCTCAAAAGTCATCATTAATTATCACAGATAATATTAATGGTCATTATTAATTATCATAGGTAATATCAAAAGTCATCATTAATTATCACAGGAAATATCAATGGTCATCATTAATTATTACAGGTAATATCAAAAGTCATCATTAATTATCACAGGTAATATCTATGATCATCATTAATTATCATTAATATTATTTATTTATTTTATTTTTCTTGGGTTATCACAAAATATTATTTCCCCAATGTTCCTCTTCTTCTTACTGATGATAGAGGTCATCATGTGATAATTCTTCTCGATCAAGTGAGTGAAGTTATTGTCCTTGTTCATCATAGCTCTAGTTTAGATGTACCATATAATTTTGTGAAGATCAAGCGTAGAGCTAATATTGAAGTTGAGAATCCCCATAGGCCCACCAAGCTTGATGATTTTATACTTCTCTGACTTATTGTACTTCTTGAAAGGTCTAGCGGGAGGCTTGTTGATGCCCAACCACTTTGAGGCTGAGATGGTGACCTTCTAACCTTTGATTGTTGTCTCCAATGTCTTCTCAATTATCATGCCTTCCTCAAAACATCTTGGCTCTATATCACAATAGAAGTGTCTAACCACTTTATGACAATAGAGGAGGTGTACAGATAGCCAAGGCTCACAATGTTGGAAGTAAGGATACAAATTCAACCTATGAATATTTTTCAGTGTCATCTGGACAGAGGGGCCTCTTGGCTTTGAGCTTCTTTGAATTGAATTCAAATATGACCACTAAGAGATCTTCCTTCTCTTTCTCTAGTTGTATCACTAGCTAGTTACTTGCTAATGATAGGGTGTCACTCGAGTAATACCACAAATTCTGCTTTTGCTCACACTACCAGTGAGGCTCACTATGTTAGCCTCTGTTCTTTGTACCCGAAAGAAGAACATTTTGGTCAACTCCTGTAAAAGTATATATAAATACATGTTCTTTGGTACCCAACTTCTCTTGGGTCCACACAATATTAGACATAACAACTCTTATGCTCTTATACAATTAAACCATATGATATTTGAGCAAAGAATATAATAAACCAACAAAGACCAAAATATAATTTTACCTGATTAAATAAATTCAAGCCATTGAATCATAATGAACAAATATACCAATAATGATGTTTTTCAATGTTCAATGACAACTTTTAAATACACTTTACATAGAAAATATGTCATTGATAAGATTTTCATGCAATCCATATAAGTGATATCAAAGAGAGTAGAGAACCTATCCATAATGACCAACTTTTATGAAATGAAATAAGGTTTTCCAAGAATGATAATGAAAAATGCAAATTGTCTCAAATCTAAAATGTTATTTCAAATCATGACAATGCATTGTGAAATTGAGATTTCGAATATATGCAAAACTCATTTTTGAAACATGTTTACAATCGATGCTCATGCTAAAAATGGTAGAAGTCAGCAGTTTAAGTATATATATACTAGAAACTTCTCTTTTAGAGAAAAACTAAGATAACATATTAGACGTTGAAGTTAACATGTTTGAGAATTTTTCCAAGAGCAAAATTCATATGGAAAATGAATTAGCCAAAAAGGCATAGCTTGATAGACATATATAAGCACAATAACTTTTCAATTGACCAAGAGATAATCTTGTCTCTTAGAATTGTGTCTTGAAATATGTGAACATTCAAGGCAAAAATTTGAATACAAGATCTAGTTACTCGAAAATGGATGAAGACAAATGTTAATGTATTTAAGCAACAAGATGAGTACAAGGATTTATGGACGATGAAGCACATACTCATTAGTCCAAATGACTAGAGTTCTAGAATATTATCCTAGTAAGTTATTCCATTATAATGGTTAATTCATTAACATTCAATGCATTAATGAATATTTGTAATACTTAGAATAACATGGCTAACTAAGGATTTATGCATTAGGCATAAGGCTTTGACAAATTGAATGTTTTTCTAGGAAATAGACTTGAAACTCATAGATGATTAACTCGTTAGACATGAAGTCCAAGTCGTTTAAAGAGTAAAGACTAAGGAGTTCAAGCACAAGATCGATCACACATTTAAGACCAAGAATCAACACTGAATGATGGGGAAAATTAATGGATGAATTTGAAGTATTTCTGACTTTCAGTACACAAACATATCAACTTCCAATTTTGAAAGACGATTTGAATGCAATCAAAGTATGAATATTTTTCAAAGCATATGTATGCACTTTTATAAACAAGAGGAATTACAACTAAAACAAGTTTTTAGATTAGGCATATCAAAATTCAAAAGCACAAAAAGGTTATGTACAATTATACTTTTGCTCCATTTAGAAATATGAAAACATTTTGAAAACCATAAATGATTGGATGTTAATGGAATGCAATAATTCATATAAGCACAGTATCGAATAAGGATATAATAAGAATATTGGAACATTACACAAGAAGTGGATCTTCAAATGAGAGTGAAAAGTGATGTTGTGATGGGGTCTTTAACTTCATGAACTCGATATCACTCGATTGAGCACTCAAGTGATCATACCTGACCATCATTCGAGTGGTCACTCGAGTGATAGAACCTAGAAAATTTTGATGGATATAGAAGACAATATCTTACTTGAGTAATCTTGTAATTACTCGATAAATTATCCTTTGAAGTTTAGTTATGAATAATTCCTTGACTTTTGCTTCTCAATCTTCCAGTTGGTTTGATCACTTGAACAGTCACTCCCAGTTGTCACTCAGTGATGATGATTACTCGAGTTATGCTTCACTTTGCATCTTTTTTTCCTTAATCATTGGTTAGGCACCCTTAGAGATGCCTTGGTTTCTGCCACCTTTTTCATGCTTAACCTCAAAGTCAAGCATCACTTGTTCAACTTCTTCAAGACATGATTTATTTATCTAAGTAGTTACACTCTTGATAAGCTTCTTCTCATCCTACAACCTTATAAATCTTTTTCTTCCTTGGTATCGAACCTTACTTGGATCCATTCATTGTTAGCTTGTAGGAACAAAATTCACATGCTCTTAAGAATATAATCAATTTAGAACATTTGAGCATAATGAATTAATCATGACGTTATGCAAAAAAGAAATACTTTCTTTTCAAATCATCATGTATGCATAAAAAACTCAACTATTAAACATCGTAATTCTTTTGGAATAGATTTCAAAAACAAGATAGAATGTTCATTCCTAAGATCACAAGATATAAACCTTAATAAAATAAAATAAAAATAGTAATGTTAGAGGTTTTACTGTTGTATACATTGACCGTAGGTACTTTGTGTAACACCCTCCAATATCAGAGTAATTATGCACAGTTTAGCATTCTTTACCTGAGTAATACGCAGTTGTGGGGAAAGGATAGAAATAGTAAATGTCACACTGATATAAAATTTTTGATTTACATTACATAATTTCATAGGAATATACACATTTATTAATTACAGATCCTGATCTTATAGACTCTACTAAAATTTAAACTATACAGGACCAGCATCTTCTCCTACTGTCATCAATCATCCTATTCCGTGGGCTACAACTAGATCCTCTGCCTGCCGGTATTTGTCACCTTGCCATGGGAACTGCGTCCAGTACGCTGTACTATTACAAGTAGCAACAAGAACTGGGACCTTGAAGGTTCCTAGAGTAATAGATTAACCTCACATAAAATGTATACAAGGCACATGACAGTTAACCATGCACATAAAACATTTCACAGAGGCATACACAAGATTCAAAAATCACATAACATTAGTATTATGCAGAATCTACTGTGAACATATCACATAACCCATAAACATGGTTCAGCATACATATACAAAGATACATAATATGTGAGAGTGAGAGTTAGAGTTACTACCTGGACCTTTATCACTTTACCAATTTGGCTCCCAATTCTTTTCGTTGCTCTGACAAATACCGATACCAATAACCATATATTTGTGGACGGCGGATTATTAGTTATCCAATAATAAGATTGGATACTTATTCTTATACAATTTTCTATTCTAAGCACTTTGGGAACATCAAAATTACCAAAATCACATCATTTCATCATGTTTTTCTTCTGGCCAAAACGAAACCCTAAAGACAAATAATAAAAGCTTTCATACCAACTTCATATCTCACATAGCTCTTGCTTAATCTTCCTTTCTAAGATATGATCCTAGTTTTAAACACTCATAAGTCTATTTAATCACTTAGGAAGAACCTCTTCAAGGATAAACTTTTTAAAATAACAACTATATTCCAAATCACAAAGTTGCAAAAATCATAAGGAGGTTAAGGAGACAACTTACTTGTCCTTAAACTTAACTTTTCCTTGAAGTTCTCCTTCCTTGAACACCTTGACTCTTTCGGTTTTGGACTTCAAAATAACATGTAAGAGTTGTCTATGAGGTCCTTAGACATATTCATGAAGTTAGAAGGAAGTATGGCAAAATCCATAACCTTGCTTACCTTGATTCTCAACTTCTTTGTTTTCCTTCCTTCCTTCTTTGTGTGCTTCCTTTCTTGCTTCTCTCTTCTTGCCTATTTTGAATTTGGAATGCATAAATGAGAGAAAGAAGTCTTATATAATAGGTGTAAGGCATGAATAAATATCTCCTTTGATTTTTACCAAAGGGCCCTTGTATTTATTTCCTTTTTAACATGTGTTTTTCTACAAAATTCTGGATTTTTCTTGAGCTCTCTTTCTTTTCCTCTATATGAACGAAAATATTGTCTTGGAGAGGAATAATTATAGCTCATTAATTATCATTAATTGACCATGTTGAGGTGTCCATTTTCTTGGAGTTAACTTGACATGTGGCATCTTATTATTAATTGTATTGACTATGATTCCTATTTATGACATGTGGCATGTTCTTGTTTACCACAATCTTCTTCTTCTCTCCCAAGCAATTTGATTTTCACATGCTCATGAAGTTTCTTGATATATCTCAACATGTAGCCAATTCTCTTGAATTCTCTAAATGCACACTTGGCACAATTCCAAGGTTTCTTGAATTTCTTGGAGATTACTCATTGTTTATTTAAGGCACATGCTCCATAATTATTAAATATTCCCTTCTTGCCACCTAGCCAAGATATTATATTCACCTAGGAATCTCATTGATTAACTTGTATTAATTACTCTTTGACCATTTATCTCCTTAATTTTCAGGACACATGGCATCAACCAAGACCATGGACTTGTTGCTTCTTCATTACACATGTTGACCAAAGAAATATGTTCACATGACCATTTGAAATTTCCTACTTGATGACTAGGTAGGCATGTGACAGCAAGATATAAGGAGATAAAGAATATCAAATTGACACTTTGCATATTCTTATTTACTCTTATAACCATCAATAGGAATTTTCCATTTGGTCCCATTTTTCTTTCCATAATTAGCTTCTATAGTCCATAAAATATTGGCTCTAATTTAATTAGACCAATATTTATTCTCTAATTATTTCCTCTTGGACATCTGGAAAATTAGGCCCTAAATTCCCAAATAATAGTTTTAAAACTATTGAAGCACAATTCTTCATAATAGAATCTCATATAATATTTCCAAAATTTAATCTCACACTTCCTAAATTGGGTCTAGTCGTCTATCTGGTATAGGCTTATCCTCAAATCTCTAGGCTCAAAATTTGGGATATTACACTTTGAGGATTGCCTTTGCATATCCACTACATCTTTCTGTGATGTTGATACTTTGAATCCCTTACTTTGGGTGCTAGCAACCTTCTCTCACAAGATCTAGATTACAAGATTCTTTTACTTGATGCTTGAGAGATCCTCCTTTTCGTATTTTACTCAAGATAGTTGAATGGTACTCTATGGTAGTCCATTCTTGAGGTAAAACATATTCCTCTTACCAGTGTCCATTGCTTCTTATGATTTGACCTTAAAGTTACAACAATAGATTCTCCATGAGTTATCCTTTTATATAGATTGTATGAATCTTCTAGAAGGATAGGAAACTCTTGGAATCTCCATCTCCTTTGTACCCTTATGTCTATTGATTTTCAAATCAACCTACATACATGGAGCACTAGATGGACATTTTGGTACCCACTTATAATCGGGTCTTGTATGTTAATACTAGACCTTACATGCCTTTTAGGAACCCAAACATATTCATTTCTCACATTAGAATTTCTCCTAATATAGCAAGTGTGAGAAATAAGACACAATAAATGCAAATAATATAATGATGCTTATTAAGTATATTTTTGCAACTACTGTGCTGGTCGAGTTGAAGCAATATCAAATTACCCATATTTGTAAGTTCTTTCTTCCCAATTGATTTTTCAGCATGATTGAAAACATTAACACCTTACAACTTGTTAATCCAGGTACAAGAGAAGCCTCTACAATCCCTCAAGTTTCACGAGTACTTGAGAACCTTAACACCTCAAGCATAATCTCTGTACTTGAGAATTACTCCCCCTTACAACTTGTAAGGTTACAATTTGTTTCCCACTCAAGATTCCCCAATCTTGGTAACTCTCACAAAGATATAATAATTACAATGAAAGCAAACTTCTCTCTCTAAGAAGTAGATAATGTTTAACACTGAAGTAAAAATGTGGGAGTATGAATACAGAGAATTGTTTACTTGAGATTTAGAGTTTTGGCATATTGATGTTGTAGGCATAAGCTCTCTATCTTTCGGTTTTGAATTATCTTCTATTTATAATTGATGAAGAATAGTTAGACACATTCTTCCTGTTGAGCTCTTCTTCTTCCCATTGAGCATATGACCGTTAGAAATAGCCATTGGAAGCTCTAACAAAAAGTGATATTTCATCGATGAGCTCTAATCAGTGTTTAATCACATGTAATCTTCATATAAACTTGATTAGTAATGCTTAAGAATTATATAATCAAGATTTATATGAGTTTGGAAAAAAAAATCATGAAATCCAAGACGGTGATTAAAAAATGAGTAGAACTTCACTGCAAAGGATCACCGCAGTGATGTGGTAGTGATCATCACTCAATTTGTTACTCGAATGATCTTAAAATTGAATAGTGCATTACTAGAAGTGGCACTGGAAGTGATATGCATCACTTTCACATAATTGGAGTAATCTTTGCTAGTGATAAAATTGTTTTAAATCCAAATTTGGTAAATGACCTATCATTAGAAAGCTCTTGAAGTCAAAATTCCAATGCAAAAAGAATAAGCTCAAAATTCATTATATTCTAAAAGTAATGATCAAATTCATAGCAACTAGTCTGGAGCAGCATCTTTATACAACCGCATAGTTACAAAATTCATATCTCTTCCATATGACCTTTGTTGAGCTTTATCTTGATGTTGTTGAAACTCCTCTTTAGTATAGTTTTATATGCAACAAGTTTCAATCCAAAACTCATTGTCTTCCAAAATTTATGATTTGAAGAATGATTGTTGTTCTAGAACATCCTTAAAACTTTGAGCATCAAATTTTGAGATCTATATCTCTTTTGTCAAAAAATATTTGAACTTGATCTTAGCTTTTGTGAAACTTATTTTGGGTTCTGTTTCATATGCAACAAGTTTCATCTCATTCGAAGTTGTGGTGTAGGATATATATCCAAATTACTGAACCTCGTCTGGAACAGCGTGAAAAATTCTAGCATCAAGTTCCAAAACTCATTTGGTTTTCATCTGAAATCTATTGGGCTTGATCTTAGCTTTTTGTGTCGCATCTGGAGTTAGTTTTACATGAAATAAGTGTTAGTTCCCAGATTATGTTTTGATGATAACAAACCTTGAAAATTAATTTGGACTTGATGATTCAAGTGACTCAAGTTTTTTGTTTCAAGACACTCAAGTAATAGAATTATATTTGAACTAAAACTTGATTCAATAAGAATACTCACTTCAAGTGATCTTAAATGATCACTGAGTGTCGGGTAATGTACTCAAGTGATGATCCTAACTTCTAATGATTTTGCAAGTCACTCGCTAAAAGAATGAAGAGTGATGCAAGATTACTTGAGTGGTTGAGTTAGCACTTAAGTGATCCTCTGTCACTTGCAAAAGATCAAAAAGTCACTAGTAATATTTTTGAAAGTTATGGCAGATCACTCGAGTGATGGGTTTCATCACTCGAGTGATAAGCTCAAAGCACTCGAGTTGATAAATGACCACTTGAGGGTTGGTGATCACTCTGTGATATTCTACAGTCACTCACACATTCTCAGAGAGTTTTCTGAATATCACTTGAGTGAATTGTTTGCCACTCGAGTAATGGTGTCCTCTTGCAGACATCTTGAAAGTCACTCACCCATTACCTGAGAGTTGAGTAAAGCTCACTCGAGTAAAGAAGATTTCCACTCGAGTGATATTGAGAAACTCGCGAGTTTATTTCAACTCACTCACTGTTGGACCAAGAGTACAGGACTTCTTTTCTGGTGTCCAATCAAGTGAACCTAAGAGTCACTTGAGGGACACAAGGCCACTTGCAATATGCACTCAAGTCACTGGTAGAATTGAAGATATTTTACAAGCAAAACAGAAGACACTCGCAACACTTCACTACCAGACTCAGTTCATTAACACTCGAGTTAAATTACAAAAGCACTTGAGTGATGAGCACCCACTCTAGTGATTCTAGAATCACACTCAAATGACTGTTCTTGTTTCAATTCACAACGTCTTCGAGAATTCAAATATTGTGATTAACATTTGTTTATACTTGATTATTACTTATACTACTTCTCAATGCTACTGATATTGTTTGTGTATAAGTTTCAAATGTTTAAAATCATGGATTAACTCAAAAAGCACAAAAGCAATTTTTCGGGTCGAAACATTAAACGCATAGCAAAAAAAAAGCACACGAAAGCAATCGCAAAGCAGACCAAATGGATTTTGTCTGAAGTGTTTATTGCAGCAAAAACGAAAGCGACTGAAGCTTAAAGCTTTTATTGCAGCGAAGACAAAAGTGATCAAACCTTGAATTCTTCCAGCGACTCCAAACTGTCTCTAACAGAAAGTTTCTGTCTCTAACGAAAAATTTGAATGCTCACAACGATCATAAATGGTGTTCATCTATAAATAGCAAAGCATTCAACTCAGAGGAACCAACTAAGCATATGATCAATCTTCTGCTCATTATTTTGCTCACATACTTTCTTTGTAATATCTTCTTATATTCATTATTCATCAGTGATTATATATTTACTCTGTGAGAGAGTCATTTACAAATGACTTCAACTATATAAAATCTCAAGGTAGTAGGACCTTGAGTGTAGTTGTTGGATTACAACTTGTAAGGGGGAGTTAGTCCTATAAAGGATTTCTCTGTACTGTGGTACAAGAACTCGTGGAATCTTAAAACAATAGTGAAAATCTCAGAAACGCTCTGGGGACTAGACGTAGGTCAGAAAGTTAAGGCCGAACTAGTATAATTCGTTGTGCACATTTCGGTGATATTCTTCTAACTCTTGTTCTTTGATTTGATTTTTTATGATCTTTGATTTAAATTTTTTTAAATATCACCCAATTCACCCCCTCTTGGTTGAAACGTTAGCACTACAATAAATTTTTTATCTCAATTGGATGTGTGGTTTGAAAGATATGTTCAAAACATCGAATCTCTATCATACTGAATGAAAACAAAGCACGACAAAGTGGTTATCACTACAACATCACTCGAGTGATGCTGCTAGTTATGAAGAACATCACACGAGTATTCACTCGAGTGATCATCTCTGGAGATGCCACTCAAGTGAAGTTGATATAACTTCCATATAAGTTATTTTAGCATCAAATTTACTCATTCCAACCCACATTTGACCATAGAGACCTCCAATATCACAACTCGAGTGATGCTGCTAGTTATTTCTTGGTTTCTTCTCCTCGTAGTTGATAACTTCAATCGTCAATATCTTCTTAATCTTTTTATTGATCATTCACCATAATCCAACTTGATATCTTCTTTCTTTGCTTGACTATTTGTAGAACAGAATATCACCAAGAGGGAGTGAATTGGGGATTTAAAAATCTTTTCGAAAAACCTCTGTGACTAACGCACTATAACAGAGTATAATAGAGAGAGAGAGAGAGAGAGAGAGAGAGAGAGAGAAAGATGAACACAAGAGATTTATACTAGTTCAGTCTTAACTCTTGACCTACGTCCAGTCCCCAGACTCTCTGGGATTTTTACTATCACTTTAACAGATTACACACTCTGTACTCGAAAGTAATCCTCTCACTAGGATTCACTCCCCCTTACAAGTTGTAATCAAATAACTCAATCTCAAAGTCTCACAGTTTTGAGATTCTTACAAGAATAATGATTCAGTAATAAACTCTCTAAAAGAATAGATTGATAAACACTGAAGATTATATATCTGAAGATATTATACAAATGAGTGAAACAATAAATGCGTATTGATCGTTTGAGCGTTAATGTTTATGGTGGTTGGAACAAATTGAATGCTTCAGCTTATATATGATGAGGGAAATTAATGACCGTTGGAAGCCTTCAATGCACCATTGAGAGTAATGAATATAGCCGTTGGACTTGAGTCTCGTTCGTTAGTCGATGCTTGATTCATTCGCAGACATTCTTTGTTGACATTCCTTATGTTCTTCCCATTAGATGATTTGACATTCAAATTAGGAAAGAAACTATTAATGCCTTTGGAATGTGCAGAGAATGATTAACCAAATCCATGCTTTGTTTTATGAACTAGCATTTAATGCATCTAACGTAATCACTTGCTTTTTGATTAATCTTCAGTTAATCCATTATCTAATCATCTGAAACTCACTAACAAACTAATTAAACATAGTTAGGAAAAATAATGAGTATGATATGAACTATACAAATCATACTTGAAGATTTAAGATTTACGGACACAGTGATTGTAAAACAGAGATACATTATGCTCGAGTTAGATTCAACCAAACTATAGCAAATGACTTGAGTTAAGCATTCTAGGCTCGAGTCACAGGATTATCTTCTTTGAAATAAGTTTGACGTTTAGATGAAGATTAGACCTGTTTGACTTATACTCGAGCTTAAAATGTTTAGCTCAAGTGCATGACTCGAGTCAATTAAGGTTAGCTCGAGTCAAGTTCTTTTTTCACGGATGAACTTTGAAATAGCTTTCTGGAAAAAATTTAAACTCACGCCAACTCGAGTCATTAAGTGATGACTCAAGTCAACTCAATTCATTTGAAAATTGATTTCAAAAAGCATACTCGAGTTAAGAGACATAGGCTCGAGTCAAGGACTTCTGAATTTGAAAATAAGTTCAAGTCCTCAAAATATAACTTGAGTCAATTCTCACAGGCTCAAGGTAATAACATATTTAAAAGTATTTTACAAGAGCTTATGACTCAAGTTAAGCATGACTAGCTGGAGTGAATATAAGTTCAAATTCATTGATGACTCTCTGTCTAATATTGACTCAAGTTTTACAATTGGAAACTCGAGTCAATTTGACAATAAGTTACTGGTTCAAGTTTGATCAAGTTAAAAACATTTTGACTTAAGAAACAGTGGGTGTTTTTCGGCGAAGGAGAAGTTTAACCTAGGGAATAGAGCTGCATTTGAGGTCAGTATACATATTTAAAATAAATGTGTGATTTACTGGTACGTTTTTAGGAGATTTGGGTTTTCCTGTTCATTCGACACAGGGCAATTTTAGGTAGACACACGCAGCTTTGAATGCAAACAATTTTAGGTAGACACGGTTTATATTCGTCGACGTTAGGGATAGAGACAAAGATGAGTGTAATGTTCTTTATATTCCTGGGCATAAATGAGATGCGATAATCGTTTTAAACAATGTTCACAGTGTTGAATGAAATTTCAATGAATGAAAATATGTTGTTTGTTTGTGTACAATGTGTTGTTGTTCTGTGAATGATGAAATTTGGGGAAAAAAGAAAATGAACATTACGTTTAGACTAGATTTCCATGCCAAGAGAGCGAATTTGAGGGCGATGATATATAGTAGTGACACCACTTGCTTCAACCAAATTAGGATGTACCGGGTAACGTTTGATAAATTGTGTCACATGTTAGACACAATTGGCGGATTGAGAGCAACTAAGCATATGCTAGTTGATGAGCAAGTGGCTATGTTCCTTCACATATTGGCCCATCATGTGAAGAATGAGTAATTCAGTTTGAGTTTGGAAGGTCGAGAAACCATAAGTAGATACTTCAAATTAGTGCTTAATGCAACCATTAGACTTCAATCATTGCTATTGAAGAAACCAGAGCCAATTCCTGAGGACTCAAATGATCATCGTTGGAAGTGGTTCAAGGTATGTACATGATGTTCATGTGTGAGTAGTTTAACTTATTTTAGTATTCAAGTATGGTTTGACCTTAATGGTGAAAGTTTTTTTCCTATTCCAGGGTTGCCTCGGTGCATTGGATGGTACGCACATACGTGTTCAAGTTCCTGCGGCACACAAGGGAGAGTACCGAAATAGAAAAGGAGAGGTAACAACCAATGTCCTTGGGGTATGCTCACCGGATGGGCAATTTATATTTGTTTTCCCAGGTGGGAAGGCTCAGCTGCGGATGGGAGGGTTCTGAGGGATGCTATGAGGAGACCACATGGGCTAAGAGCACCGATAGGTACCGATGTGAGGGTGCGTTAGTTGGTATAAATTTATTTCTACTTTTATTCGTTAACTTGTATTTGTTTGTGCAGGGAACTACTACTTGGTAGATGCAGGGTACAGTAATTGCCAAGGTTTTTTGGCTCCGTATAGAGGTCAAAGATACCACCTTAATGACTGGCGACAAGGACATCAACCGAAATGTCATAGAAAGATGCTTTGGCATACTAAAGCTACGGTGGGCAATATTGAGGAGCCCATCTTTTTATCCAGTTAGGCTGCAAAACAGATACATCGTTGCTTGCTGTTTGCTCCATAATCTTATTCGTCGGGAGAGTGTTCAAGATCCCCTTGATGAGCAACTTGAGTCCTTTGACATTGAACCTGCAACGGTTGATGACGCGCCTGTAGTTCCTATGGAAACTAGTGATGTCTGGAATAATTATAGGGAACAAGTTGGAAATGAGATGTTTGCTTCCTTTCGCACGTAGATAATCGATAATGTAGTACACAAGTATTGATAGGAGTATTAACATTTTATCCCATATGTTTATGTTACAAACTACATCCATTTGGTTTCCATGTGAATCGAATTTCAATTAACTTTATCTTTTCCTATGTCCGTGTTGTGGTGTGGTTTGTTACTACTTCATTGTTATGTTAACATTAACAATAATTGCAATATTTTATCTTAATCAGTGTTTTGTTTAGATGGATCCATCTCAACAAGCATGTGGTTCGAGGATGAAAATGTGGAGTGTCGTTGAGGATAGGGTCTTGGTCGAATGCCTTGTTGGGTTGAAGTTGGACCAAAAGTTCATGGCCGACAACGGGTTCAAATCGGATATGCGAATGCTTTGCAGACCATGATGGAGGCCAAGCTACCTGGATGTGGTATAAAAGCAACTCCCCACATCACCTCCAGACTGAAGACATTGAAGCGCCTATGGCAGACGGCCTATGACATCATTTATGGGCCTAACACCTCTGGATTTGGATGGGATCCGGAGACAAAACTTGTCACTGCAGATGACGATGTTTGGGATGAGTATCATACAATGACACAATTAGACAAGACCATAGGTACGTTTTGACAAGCTAGGCAACTTCATGTCAACACAGATAGGGAAGCTGAACTTGCTGCCAAAGAAGATGCCCTGTTCATGGAGCTACTCCAAGTTGAGGAGTTAACTTGGAATGAGAGAAACATTGCCCACATGAAGATCCTTGCTTCTGACAAACTTCTGAAGGCACTTGGAACGATTCCTCCAGAGTTCAAGCTTTCATGGATCCGCACCTTGCTTAATCAGTAGACTATATGCATACCTAAATAGTAGTGTTGTGTAACAGTGTTGAGTACATAGCTGGGTTTTTTTGTCACAACCGTTTTTTGATTGGCCGGGGGTAACTCGGAGGTGTCACAAATTTTGGACACTGATCTGTGTTTTGTAAATGCATTACCCCACACAGGTGTTTATATCTGTCTAGTGTATAGTCCATGGTTATATGCAACATGGCAAACTTTTTACCATGTTCAAAAGGTTCAAGGAAAACTGAACATGGCATCAAGTTTGTGGGTAGCATCCTCTTGAAGTTTAATTTACTCAATGTATTGTAATTGAGGCCATTTGGTATATGCCTGGTGAAGGAAATGTACTCACAATATTATCAATATATAAAACTTGTTACTACCATCTGCAATTGTGTTGGTCACTATTTCTATACCCCCTTATTGTAACAAATCACCACAGCGAAATAAGTGTTCTTTGCATAATTGTTGTGGTTACTACTTACTATACCTAGTTCTTGTAACAAAGTTGCTGCATAATTGTTGTGGTTCCTAGTTACTATACCGCTTCTTGTAACAAAAAGTGTTCCTTGAAGATTTGTTGTGGTTCCAATTTACTATACCTGCTTCTTGTGACAAAATAAGTGTTGCTGAATAATTGTTGTGGTTCCTATTTACTATACCTGCTTCTTGTGACAAACAAAGATAGCACATATTGTGAATGCTATTTCCTATTCAACATATGCATACCTAAGGTTGTTGCCCACGGGTATGATCCAAGGTTACTATGAACGTTTAGATGAAATCCCTCTGTTTTACCGAGTGTCACACTGTCTGGTCACGTTTGAACTTTGGAGTAAAGTTCGAACTTTAGAGTAAAGTTTGAACTTTGAAGTCAAGTTCGAACGTATGACTCCCTTGCAGACAGTTGAGTGGTTATTTAACTGAAAGTGTTTTTAAGAATAAATTTTTTGTTCCCAAGTCCATGTATTGGAGGCATCACGTGACCATAGTAATTTTTTGCAATGATATAATTTTATTTAATTAAAAGTAATGGGTTTAGGATATCCGCTGTGATCATGACAGGACGTTAATTTTTTTAATGTTAAATAACCCCTTTTTAAGTACATTAGGAGCAGTTCGAACGTCAGCTAATCATCACCGCCCACTACTGCTTCTCCACCGCCACACCTATGCCACAGCAATGAATGATCGTTGCTTCCCCATGCAAGGCCAACCCTTTTCACATTTTGTTTTCACAAACCCCATCGTCGACCTTTCGAATTTCGGAGCTCCAACCTCAAACCCGGGCATTGGACATCTTCTTCACCCCATTTTCCTCTGTTCTTCATACTCGAACCCGAAGCAAGTCCCCAAAAGGCAAACCCCGCACTCGAATCTTGTAACCCAAGTGACCCTCCACGATTCCACCTTCGTAGCGCTTAGCCACGGCCGGATACATAACCTCGTTGAAGATAATGGGAAAGTCAAAAGAACTGATAACCGTTTAAAGGAGTTGGGCATAACAATGGAAGACGTTGAAGCCTTCGAAAGCATAGGGCAACACTCCGACGGGTGGCCGAGGTGGGAGGTTCAAGGATACGACCAACGACTCCAAATGCGTATGACGAGTATGCGAAGCGACAAAGTGGAAAAGAGAGGTTGAGGCTAAAGAGCCCGGAGAAGTAAACGGGCCGGCAAGAAGAAGCGGCAAACTCCGGTGGATCGGGAAGAGGAAGAACCCATCCGACGATCATGCCCACTCGTGTCCGACTCTTCTCCAAAGAAAAAAAAACAAAGCCAGAGGATCATAGAAAGAGGAAGGGCAAAATGGTTGATGTTAGTTCCAGTGGGGAAGACAAAGAGTGGGAAGCCACAAACACCAATTCAGGTTCTGACTCCCCTAGTGACGATGATGAAGAGAATAAGCCTGTTGATCAGATGAGGTCCAAATTTTATAAGAAAATGAAAAAGCATCGTAAAGCAAGTGCCATCCCGAATGCAAGTCCGACTTCAATCAATCAAAGCTTGAAGAGTATGACATGAGGTTAGTAGGCCATATTCACGTGTAAGATGAGTAGGATCAGTATGGATACATTTGAATCCGATTATCCATTTGGCCTAGACGACATTATTAGACCATTTAGGGGACTGTTAGAGCTGAATTTGCCTTATAGTGACTCTGTTGTGAAGGTGTTTTATTCAAACCTCAGATTATCTAGGACTGGAGTAGTGTCAACGTGTGTTAGGGCCAAACCATTGAACCGAATGAGAAGAAACTCCTTAATTGGTTAGGGATTAAGACCGCACATACCAATCGATACAACCTTTACCTGGGAGGAAATAGATAACTTGTTGCTAGAGGGAGGGACCATGAGAGGATGGTGAGGCCTTGCATAGCACCGGCAATGCCTTATAAGTATAGGGTCCTACATTACCTCGCATGTCAGAACTTCGTGAACAAGGGAAAGCACTACACAATGATGAGCATTGAGGACAAAAAAATCCTCTGTGCTTAATCAAGAGGAAGCCATTTCGGATGGCCAAGAGGATCATTGACACAATCTTGAAGGCCGCATTCCACAGGAAGAAAGGTTGTGACCTCCCATACCCTTCGATTGTGTCTCTGGTATTACAAAATAACAAGGTTTGGTATCTTCAACAAGGTGAACCCCCCATATGGACTCCTCAATTTGATGACGAGGCTCTACACGCACGTGCAGATACATCGTTGTCCGCAAGCACCTCTAATACATCGACTCTAACGAAAACAGGAAGGAAGAGTCAGCAAAGGAAGCTTCTCCCGCACTCTACACCGTGCTGGTCCATCTTCAAGAGATCCTTCATTTGAGGAAGAAGTTGTAGAGGTGGGAGCCATGTTTGCCAACATTGTAGACGAAAAACTTGGCTTACTTAAAGCCGACCTACACTCAACCTTGAATGAGATGGAGTCGCGTCTACGTGCAATGGCTTTGGACTTGAAGGACGTTCGAGACTTCATTTACATCTATGCCACTGAGTTCAAGACCTTTTCTCGCATCCGTGGCAACAAAACATGACATGGTGGTCCTTCTTCCAATCCATGGGATGAGTCATCAAAATCAAGAGAAGTCCCCACCCACCGATGACCATGATCATGAGACCGGGGAAGATAGCAGCATGAACGGGAAGGACATAATGAAGAGGATGGCGAAACAATGATGAGGCCGACGATGATAGCAAGATCAAGAAGGAGGAGAAGAGGAAGGGGATGGTGGCGTGTGATGATGAGGAAGAGGATCATGACGAGGGCGAGGAGGACAAAGCAGACACCGCAGGAAGGGAGAGAAGGAAGGTGATGGGGTGGTGATGATGAGCCCGAGGATGACAGGAGGGTTGAAGAAGAGGGAGACCGGGTTGGTGATAGTGTCAATGATTCCGAGCATGAGGGTGGGGATGAGCATGACAAGAAGAGGGAGAGGAGGAAGGGGATGGTGAGAATGATTACGAGCATGAGGATGGGAATGACGCATGCCGAAGATGGGGAGAGGAGGAAGGGGATGGTGAGAATGATTCGAGCATGAGGGTGGGAATGACAAGAAGCCGAAGATGGGGGAGAGGAGGAAGGGGATTACGAGCATGAGGGTGGGAATGACAGCAAGCCAGAAGATGGGGGAGAGGAGGAAGGGGATGATGAGCATGAGGGTGGGAATGACAGCAAGCCAGAAGATGAGGGAGAGGAGGAAGGGGATGATGAGCATGAGGGTAGGGATCACAGCAGCAGAAATGAAGAACCAACGAAAGGAAGGGATGGTGATGAAGTGAAGGGTAACGATGTGTGTGGAGGCACAACACTGATGCACAAGTGGATGAAGGTGAGGAGTTGGATCCAATCACCCCATTGTCAATTGTTCGTCTACTCGAACCGGTGAACCCTCCTCCTGCTCCTTCCAGAACATAGTAGACGCTGTTCCATTGAGGTTCATTCCCGCACGAAGCTTGATTCCGTCCTTGCGGCGAGAGAATTTGCCCCATGTCTTCGCAGCTCCAACACCAAATCGACCTCCAACTCCACTGCCATTTCAATGTTTATCCCAGCTTAACCTCCTCGGTTCACGAGACATCATCGCATAGGCGCACCGGTCGAATGAGGTCCCCATCGAACAAGAAGAAGAAGAACTAGGGAAAAAGCTATTTATCTTTTGTGTTTTGAGTTACATGTAATGAAACAGTACATTCTCGTCATGTAAAGTTGGAACTCGTTGTTTGGTTTGCACTTTAACTTTTCTTTGTTGTTGTAGAGTTCAATGATGTTTACTCTATGTCTTTGTGTGTTACCATTTTCTATGTTTATTTCATGTCCGACATTAGGTTTATGCCGATATCTTGTTTGTTAGAGGGTGCACCCTTGTTATAAAGTTTATAACTAATTGTTGTGCAGCATTTGAAAAAGCCAATTTCATTCATTTTATTTCCTTTCACCCTACAGTTCACATGTTATGACAGATACTTAAGCTGCTGAGTCCGATTTACAGTGGTGGGAGTTCGAACTTTGTTGTTTCGTTCGAACACAAACCATTGTTTTTCCCTGTCACGTGGCGAAGACCGATGCTTATGTTACTTTCTGCAAGTTTTGTGTGCCTCATGCGAAGTTGTAACAAATTGGTCAATTATTTGTTAGACAGCATTTAAAAGAAGGCCAATTCTCGTCATTTTATTTCGTAGGACCATAGAGTTAACATGGTGTCAATTATGGTCAGTTATCTGACTCTGCCTCATGTTGTTGTCATGTCCACGATTCATTTCTTGTTATGCACCATTTGCAAAGGCCAATTTGGTTCATTTATTTTCGTTTGGCTTTGGCTTTTGCTGCTGTCATGTCTTGGTTCAACTTTATTGTTTCGCAGAGCTTTTTACAAGTCTAGTTCCCATTTTTGTTCTTCGTGGCGTTCTTATGCAGCATTTCAGAAAGCAAAATTCGTTTATTTTAGTTGGTTTCACTTCACTGAATATTATTTAAAAATTGCGATGGGATGTGTCTGCCATATTTTCTCACTCCTTTACCGACACCTCTGTTTCCCAAACCCAACAAACTCCTTTTGAGCGACTTCAAACAAAGTTAGGGGTTTAGCAATCGTTTTTCAAAATCATTGTTCGCTTCTTTTACCATCGCCCGGGTTCCATGTTCGGATCTAATCTTCCTGTTTGTCTTTATATACTCATCTTCGCAGCTCCTTTCATATAATTTCCGGTTTCCTGCTAATTCCTTCCATCTCCGTTGTCGCTCAATTCCTTCCATCTCCGTTGTCGTTCTAGCCACCTGAAGCCGGATCGTCACGCTTATTTCACACCCAATCGCCATCTACTTCAATCATCATTGCACTTTGGTTATAGGATTCGTTCATGTCTCGCCAACCCAGTTCGAAATGGTCATCGAGCAACTTTTTTTTTCCCATTTTTGTTCAGTGGACAATTTCGAATTTCACCAATCTTCCCACTCAACAAACACCCAATTCTTCATACCAAACATTTTATTTTCCCTCAACTAACTTCCTTTCCTTAGTCTACCAAACAGCTCACATTTTTAAAGTTCCCTCCTAATCTTCCTTTCCTTTCTTTTACTTTCCTTTCCTTTCCTTTCCCTCCCCAAGCTTTCTTTATAACAAACGGGTCCTTATTTGGTGTAATTGGATACAAATTCAAACTATATGATTTTTTTAGATGGGCTGTGAAAATAGAGTTAGTACATTAAGGATGCATTTGACATTGAAAATAAAAGTTGGATATAATATACTATTAATATGAAATTTTGTATGCTGATCTAACTTCAATTGTTAATGGATACCCAATAATTTGTCAACACAAGTCTATGAACTTGTCAATGGATGCCCTTGCACTTGCTAGTGCCATTCATATACCAACAAAAAT